>APFE030755644.1:0-19627 GCA_000404065.3 Pinus taeda
CACTCCTTTTCATTCTAGTTATGGAATCTTTGAGCCTACACATAAAGAAAGTGATCCAAAAAGAGAGATACAAGCCTCTCCCCATTTGCAGGGATATATTCATGTCGCATAACCTTTTTGTTGATGATATCCTTCTGTCAGCCATATTGTGCAAATCAACATGGATATGTCTATATGAAATCTTGGGGAGATTTCAAAAAGCCACCGGCATGTATATCGACGATTTAAAATCTTCATTCCATGTCACTGATGTAAATGGAAATATAATGACATTTCTAACAGATATTTTCAACATTAAAGCATTTCATATCCTGAAGGGCTTCAAATATCTGGGATTCAATTTCAGACCTGTGGGTTACAGATTGGCCGACTGGTCGTGGATTCTAGATCAGTTCTATAAGAAAATATCTACATGGGAATATATGTGCTTATCAATTAGAGGTCGCGCCATTCTCACACAATCCCTGCTGGTACAAATCATGGTTTATTGGGCACACCTTTTCTATATCCCTTCATCTACTATTAACAGTTTAAACAGAATAATAGCTAATTTCATATGGGGAGGACAGAAGGAGAAGATAAAATATCACCTCAGCAAGATTTTGAAGTTGACACGGCCAAAAAAGATGGGAGGTTGGAGCATATTGGATTTACACTCCCTTAGAAGAGCCCTTCTATGTAAATCAATGTGGAAAGCGATTGTGGGTGAATCCAACTAGAGCAAAACCATTAGAGCTAAGTACATGGATGAGCAAGACATGACATATTGGTATAGACAGCACTCCACTGGATCCACCAACGAATCATATATATGGAGAGGTTTTAAAGGATTGGAGCCGTTCTTTAGAAAAAATTTGATTTGGAAATTCCAATCCAGATCCAATATTATCATTGGATTTGATGAATTCGCAGGTGCAGGAGAAAAGATCCATGTCTCCTCTCAACTTTTGAAAAATTTACACAGCAGGGGATATTTCTTTTGGGCCAATGCAATAAAAAAATGGGATGGTGCTATTCCAATCTGGAAAACTGCTACAGAAATGCAACTACCCGGTGCTTTGGAATCCCAATGGAATGCTATCACTATTTCACTGCAATCACGTGGATTGTATCGCTTGTCAGCCAGGGATTGCCTCATTTGGAAAGGTCTCAATGGTGCATCGGCTGTATATGCAAAGCATATATATCTCCAAATTTTATTATCAGAATCTGATACATGTGATAATATTTTCCCCCCAGCGTTTTGGAAATCTGGATGCCCTTTAAAAATCATTATTTTTGGTTGGTTGGTTTTTCATGACAGGAATCTCACTTGGGAGAATCTCCAGAAGTGCAAATGGTGTGGGCCTGCCATATGCCCCCTTCGTAGATCAAATTCTGAGAATAATTTGCATATTTTCCTACAGTGTCCTCAATCCCAGTTGATTTGACAGAACTTAACTGCTCACTTTGGTTTCACCATCGTCAATGCTCCTTCTATCTGTGAGGCTTTCAAAGCATGGAGTAACATGTACTGCAAGTGGAGGCCCATTTCTTTGTTAACAATTTGGGCCATATGGAAGTGGCAAAATCGAATGATTTTCGATTCCAAAAGGGAACCGTTTTATAAAGTTTTCGAATCTTCCTTTTTTTATATGAAGCGCTAGCTCGGCCACGACATCCCAAAGTCAGACAAGGAAGGAATCAATAGCCCAACGATGCTTATGGATATCCTTGTGCTTTTTTTGACGGCGCTGCTTAGCATGATACATGCGCCTGTGGAGTTTATATAATCCCAAAAGAAGGACAAGCTTTTGACATACATTGGAATGGAGGACCTGGAACTAACAACAAAGCAGAAATTATGGCCCTGGCTGGTCTCCTTTCTATCTCTGACTTCCTTGGCCTAAAAAACATTCATATTTTTGGAGACTCGAAAGTCATCATCGAACATGTACTGTCCAAACATATCATAAAAAATATACATCTCTCTGGCCGGTTGAACAGGCTTGAGGCTTTGTGTCACTACAGGAAAGACTGCATAATGTCCCATATTGTCAGGGATAAAAACCAGAGAGCAGATGCTTTATCAAAATAGGGGCTATCATCACCACATGGTATATGGAGGATGCAGATTACAGTGGACAACACCTCCCACTAGATCCAAGACTTTTCCATGCCGGGTACATATTTCTCTATTTTGTGAAGTCAAAACTAGTATGATTTTCTGTTTCCCCAACATTTGACTCATATTTTTGTCTTGTTTCCATATATAATCCTGGCTCAAGGGACTAATTTTCCGAATTCTATATGAACATATGTGCATTATGCAATATATTTCCTTAAGACCTTTATGCAACAGATCTGATAGGGCTACATATATCCTTTCCCTCCATGTGGTTTCAACCACATTACATTTTCATATCAGATGGTTTCCATATCAACATTGATGTACATATCTGCTAGATGAATATAATACAACCATATAGCTTGTTTTTCATGCTAAAAAAGTTGCTAAACTGCTGAGTAGCTTTATTGATATATCTATTTTGTAGCTTTATTTTAAAATAATGTACAAAAACATGTTCACATAAACAAAAACAACAACATGGATAATGGATAACCTCTACATGACATTACTATTATTTACAGAATGGCCATTTTCGAATAGACATAACTAATTATTTCAAGTATAACTCATTATGATCCACCCTAGCTTTCAACAATGTCCATTCACATGTTGCTATTTTTCTACACACTACTATTATTTACGAAATATCCATATTCAAAATACACGTAACTAATACTTTCAACTATAACTCATTATCATCCACCCTTTCTTTCAACAATGTCCATTCACATGTCGCTATTCTTCCACAAACTATTATTATTTACAAAATATCCATTTTCAGAATACACATAACTAACTATTGCAATTGTAACACATTATCATCCACCCTTGCTTTCAACAATGTCCATTCACATGTCCCTATTCTTCCCCACTTTATGCCTTATGGCGTTTCCTTTGCAACATAAGATGCAAATGCTAGTTATAATATTTTACAAGAAAAATATATGTTATTAATCACCGATACCACTTCTTTCGTACACCACATAATAACACTACATATAGTGTCAACAATAAAATTCTACAAAACATTCACGATATTAGGGTCTCTCTGTGAGAAGGCTGAAGTATTCCATCTGCAGTCGACATAATTCCATTGTAGGTGTACAAATTCATTGACCAACATGGAAATTTCTCCACAAACGCATATGTGCAACAATATAAGTGACTATATAATGAGTCTAATACATCTCCCCTCAAGACTAGTGACCGGTCGACTCATGCCAAAGATATCAATGCTCCAACTCAGCAATGGGAAAACAAAGTCAATTTTAATTCCCACCACTAACCACATCAACTTGACACAACAATTGGGAAATTAAAAAAAGAAATTATTACCAATTATTAATCATTCCAAAATGTCAATGAGTCTACACAATCTCATACAAGTTAAAATTAGATATCAATATCGTCAATATTTTGTTGTACCTAATTATTCATTTGTCGAACATCACTATTATTGGCATATAGGTTCCTTCAAAGCATTGTCCTCACTAGTACTCCACAAAACCCCTATGTAGCATGCAGACTACTCTTGGTGACAAAGGTTGCGCTCTAATAAATTAGCTCCTTTTTGGTTGAGGTCCTTCCACTCGGCTCACGAGCCAACTAGAGCAATCTCTATAGCACCAAATTGAATGAAAGCGAAAACACTACCTTCAAAGAGGTTGTTATTGCTATCGCCTGGAAAATAATTTATGTTAATAAGGTCATCCAAAGTAAAACAAATAATGCTCGTTTGCTACATCAAATTAGTTCCAGGTTCAACGCACCACACATTGGTCACTTGACCACATGTAGTGTTCACATATGCATACATAGGTCTTTGCTGTAAGTTTCCATGGCAAACTAACTCGATGGCCAGTTCTTAGCAATGAAACTTTCCACCAACACACTGAGTAACATGTTCCAGTCTGCTAAACGTTGCATGTAATCCAAACAACACTCTCCAACCGCTTCAAATGCTTCACCTTGAAAGGTTGTAAAAATTCACGCAGAATCCACACTAAACCAGTGCATAAGCAAACACACCTACACTAATCTATGTACAGGCAATCAATCCTCATGCATTTCCATGTTCCTGGGCCCTCCCTTGTGGGATTCAAGCCTATATAGGTTGTGATTGGAACAATAAAATTGGAGGAGAACTCATTGTACCTAGATTATTAACAAATAAATTTGTATTCACCACACCAAAGCCAAATTACAAGCCACATAAATAGTAGTAATGAGATCCAACAATTTCTAAGATAGGAGAATATTGTCAAGAAAATCTGACAACAGATTCTAACCACTAACAAACAAAATCTACCTACATTCTAATGTAAGCATTATTATAAAGTCTTAATAATAAAAAATAATTACACAAATATTAAAAACTCATGCATGAATATTGAAACTGTATTCATTAATTGCAACCATATCTATAAACTATGGTCTAAAATATGTAGGTACTTATCCACATGGCATTACATTCTAATAAGGCATTCAATTTATGGTCTAATCAAATGTTTGAAAAATAGTTTTTATAATAATACTGGGAAAGAAATATTTTTTTTCCAAATTTAAACATTAAAGTTAGATTCATTAAACTAATAGTGGTGGACAAGAAAATAAATTACTAGAGTCCTCTTTCCTTGGCATTGACAAATAAAATATTTAGTTTGACTAATAAAATATTTAGTGTTTTAAAAATATATGTTATAACAAAAAAAATATTTCATTAAGTTATAAACAAGATATTTCAATGTCCATATTAAGTAATATAATTTTATCAAATTTACATAAAGAGGTAAATTAATTGAAGTAAAAAAAATATGATATTCTCACTTTCATAGGTGAGGAACGTGTGTAGTTATTTTACTTTTTAAAAACAATTCAATGTATATATTAAATACACTAGTACATCCATATAAATTAAAGGAATGATGAATACCAATAGACATCAACCATAATAAGCATCAAAACAGTTCATGATACATCTCATATTGCTAAAAAAAATTGTCATCATAAAAACTAACTAAATTCTAACTATATTTTAAATTATTATTTTGTATTAATAATAAAAGTAATTAATATATAAGTTAAACATATATACATTTAGAAAAATATTTAACAAGATTCTTAATCACAAAGATTCTTAATTATTAAATAAATTTTGTTATAATACCATTGCCCAATACTATGGCTTATCAATACCACATGCTCAAAACATCATAAATCATTTCATATCACACTTGTTCATATCTCAATCCTTGATTTGTGAAAACCGCTAGGAATATTATAAAATATTGTTTGCAGGTTATATCCCTAAAATCCACCTAATAACTACCACTACCATATAGCTAGTCAACTTAGATATGCAACAATCCATGATAAGCATTAAAACACACACTTCATGATACATTCCACCTTGCTAAAATTAAAAAGAAATCACATTAATTAATTAAATAATATCTTTACTTAAAATTATTATTATCACTATTAATTATAAGAGGGATTAATATATAAGCGAAATATATATACATTTAAGAAAACATGTCACAAAATTCTTAATGATGCAAATATATCTTCATTTTATCATAGAAATTCTTGATCTATAAATTGGATTTGTTATAATACAATGGACCAATACCATATGCCCCAAAAAACCCTTACTTATTCCATATGACACGTGTTCATGACTATGGAGAAAAATATTAACCTTTGATTTGTGAATACTATTAAAAATATTCAAGAACATTCCATGGAGGTTAAATCCCTACCATCCACCTAATAATTATTGGTAATTAAAATAAAATTTAGAAGCCCTATTTCAAAATAGACACATGTATTAACATAAATTACTCGACATAATTTTTTAAAAGAATTAACATATGAGTTACACACACATATATACTTAAAAAAACATGGAATAAAATTCTTTAGAGTCACCTCCACTTTATCATGGAGGTTCTTAACTTGTGAATAGGATTTGTTACAATATCATGGGTCATGTTACCACTCAAACTAGTAGGGGTCCAAGGTGGGGATCCTATAGAGAAACTACTAGGTCAAGGGGGGGAATGGAGTGATAGCCCACTGTCACCTCAGCTAAGGCTCCCTGTTATTTATGAACTTTCACTAATGGGAGGAGACCTCATATGAGAGGAATCACAATGATGAATATATAAATTATCGGATGAGTGATCCCTAAATCTTGTTCACAATAGAGGCTTAAATAAATGGCTCACTTGCTTAAGAAGCAAGGTGATAGGCTCTCTAGGAAGGGCTAAGAGGACACTTGAGCCTAGGTTGATAAGATATGCCTTAACAAGGGGCTTCCTATACTTAAGGATTCTTATGGAGAAATGGATTCTATGTAATTCTTGTGGAATTTGAGTTATAAAGTTGTGGTACCACAGAGAACCCAACTTGAACCAAACTAGGTGAAGGGTATGGAGTTGATTGACCAAGAAGGGGCTTGACCTAATTAGGGAAAAGAATAGGATAAAAAAACTAACTTTCTTTTGAAACTTGAATGTAATGATCTGAATGAGGACACTAACCCAAATCAACCTAGGGAGAGAAATCTCAACCTAAGGCTTATGATATATTGGGATTCCACTATCGAATTGTGCTCAAATTTGGACCCCTTGAGAAGACCCAATGCAATTGTGGATGAATTTTCAGGATGTTTGGATCGCTATAAAATGTTTCTCTTGATGCCCTAGGTGACCTTCTAACGTTAGCCCTAGAATTTGGAAAAGTCAAGAAAAGAGAGGTAAATTTGACCACCAAAGGGATACGAGGATTAGTGCCTTATTTCTTGGGCTTAATGGAGTCAATATACACATATATTGATAATTTTCGTGAGCTAAGGAGCCCTAATTGATCTTCACTATCTTATCCAAGGGCAACAGCTAGGTCAATAGGGATTTATACTTCAAATTTGTGAAGGAGACAAATTTTCAAGGTCTTCAACCAAAGAAGTACCTCTAGGAACATTCACCCAATCCCTCAAAGATAAATGTGTGCATTTAATCACTTATTCAAGGTCTCAAAAGAATTTCACATTACATTAACACATACAAGAATAATGATAACAAGATGCATGCATTTGATAAGTATGATAACAATAATGACATAAAGAATTGACTTATATGGGAGAGAGAGTATATCCATTCACCAATTTTGCATTAGAAATAAGCTCCAAAGACAATAGAGAAATTACAAGCATCATATTGCATTAACAAAGCCCCAAAAAGTAATCCCAAAAAAAAGTATGAAAATCTCTCAAGAGATACCAATCCAATCCAAGTGGTGATGAGAGGCTAGAATGAGACTCTCTCATATTTATACAACTCTAAAGGGGATTTGATTTTCCTAATTAGCATAATTTAGCCGCAAATAATAAAATAATACATAATAATGACATGACATGGTGACAAGCCTACCAAGGTAGCTTAATAATACAAAACATTGTCTCTCAAGAGGGAAACATAATGAATGTGATGAGTCATTAGGCCATTGAGGAGACCTAATAGAGTCCAAATGTGTCAAGCTAAGTGAAAATGCTCCAAACTTTTTGGACAAGGGGTTCGCCCCTTGCTTTCAAAGCAAGTCGCATGTGGTGCTACCAATGGGGCATGGGAACATACTGAAATCCTCATGGGTCTCCAAGTGGATTGATAATGCCTATAAACCATCTGTAAGGGACAATATAATGATATGAGCCCTCCATTTGTCTCTTGTAGTGAGAAGCATCCTCATTTCGACCTTAGAACATCTGCTAAGTGTATGGTGCAAGTGTGAAGTCAGCTATGCATGACTAACTAGGTGCATCATCCTTGTCCAAAAGGTATAACATGAGCAATCAATGAATGGTGTTAGAGATCTAGTGTTTTCTGCTATGGTGGAAGCCCATGGATCTCTGCACTCACCCTATAAGTTCCAATGTGACCTTATGAAGGTCTTGGATCCTGTATAGGGAGGCGAAACTCCAAATGGGGAGCCACCTGCAATCCTGCATAAGATCCAATGCATCCCCTTGCCCTCTAATACAACAAATCATTAGAGTAATCAAGTACAAGGGCTTAATCAATAGGGTACTTCATGGTGGCATGTCTTTCCATAGTGGGCTTTGGCATGTACAAGTGTTCCCAAGCTAAATAAGGGGGTTAACCTAAGATCCTATTAGGTGACTTTATCCTTTAAAGGGGATGACATGTCCATGGTACATCCACCAATGGGTAGGTGGCATGCGATATAGTGACGGAATAGAGAGGGTATCGGGGGAAGGCTCCATGCCACATGTCATGGTACAAGGGTAATTATGATGAGGGAAGCCCAATTCTGGGTATATGAGTATAGAGGGATAAAATCGTGGTACATGATTTATCTCAGCCTTTGTTTTTCCACCATTCTTCATATGCCTTTTTCCTTTGATTGATTTTTCTTTATAACTGCTTGAGGCTGTAAGGAATGAGGGCATGAAGTGTAGGGCATAGCAGTAGATACCCCATTTTAAGGTGGGGTAGCTCATTTCCCATTAGGGGTTGGGACATTCATGGGTTCCTTAGTGTGAAGGGGGATCATCTAGCGCCCATAGGAGCTAGGGTGATGGCCATGAATGAGGGGTAGATCTCATGTTTGGATTTTGGCCACATGCTAAATTTGTATTTCTCGAACATATTTTTCATTTTGTGGTGCATTTCCTATTGTAAGTGGCCAAATTGCGCTTTTTACTTTATTTCTAGCTTCATCAACCTCTCGGCATCATTCTAGGCCTGACCCATAGTGTCGACAAGGGGAGTTGGAGGCTAACCCTATGTGGACCCAATGAACACAAGTGGACCCAAATGGGAAAAGTTATGAATGGGGTTAGAATGAGTGGAAGGTAGTGATGTATATGGTGTTGGGAATTAGGACCACACAACCAAAATCAAGATTTCCCATGTAGTGACAACCCTAAATATAATGACTCGTAAAGGAGATCCCACAGGACTAGGATATAAGGTTAAACACCAAATTGGGTAGAGGAGAAAAGGGTACATATATATCCCACTCTTTCTGACGAATTCCCCTCTCTAATCCATGCCCCAAAGTGTCCATGATAAGTAAGGAAAATTACTCAACTATACCAATGAAAAGGCATATTTTTAGGGCTGGGAGACCTACCTTCAAACATATGGTCATAGCATATGGGTGAAGGACCACATGGTTTGCTCAGGTGGCGGAGACAATGGCACATCGAACTATTTGGTGGCTGCAAGGGGTTGTTGGTTGTCCGTTAAGGACCATCTAGGAGAAAAAAATCTTCTATGCATACTACAGAGAGGTAGTGGGTAACAAGCCAATACCATGGCCTATCAATACCACATTCCCAAAACATGATAAATCATTTAATATATATATATATATATATATATAGTAAGTGAAAGGGATTTAGTTAAATAAAAAAGATATTTACATCGCACCATGCAATTTTCCAAAATTATTCTAGCCTCACTCCTACTGGATTTGTTAGCAAGAAGGGGGAAGTAAAAGAATATTACAAATTTCCAGTGTAAACTAAGTAGCCATATTCTCCCCCATGACAGGTGTATAAAATCGATGCATGTTGGAAGGAGATCACCAATTTTTATGACCAACTTCCAAATGGTACACTTGCTCATTTCATTAACAACTTGACATGCTCGACATAATTGTGAATTGATCCTTGCATCACTGACCTTGATGGCTCTATATTGCAAACTTCATTTGGCCTAAGTGGTCATTATGATATAGGATGTCGAAGTACAATACTCTCCCCATACGAGGGATGGGGCTTGCATCAACGACAACATTAGCTTATACTTTGGCACCATTATATACTCTCTGCACACTCATGGTAGATTATTAGAAATGATGGTTATGGTTCATTTGTTCTATAGTCACCATGCCTATAGCACTTCAACCTTCAACACACTCACTATTTGGCCTACTTTTGAGAATTATTTGGAAATCCCAACATTGGTAATTTTGCATCACCATTGGCCTCCCTCGCATGCCTCCATTTGTCGTATGGGTGGGTATCGTCATTTGGCCATTCAACATTAGAGTGTTGGTAAGGCCTTCACAAGCCTCAATCTACTTCATCATCTTCTATTGAATTCTCTAATTTAGTATATTTACAACTTCAGAGTGGGAAATTATGTAATGAGGAATCATTTCCCTATATGGAATCCAACTTTGTTAATGAAACAATGCTTAAGCTCAAAATTTTGTGGCAGTGCTCATAGCTCTAGTTCATATATGAAAACTCTAAAATTCATCTTCTTAGCATATTTTTATAATAACACCCTACTCTCCATTACGCATAGTAAAGGGTAAATTATGGCTGAGAGGAAAGAATGGTAGAATGTGATTGGTTTGACACTAGGTGGCCTCCACGACTCGACATGGAAACCTTGACACACTGCTGGATGTGGGACAACAACGTATAGGTTGTAGACATGGATACCTAGGATGCAGACCAGTTTAAGGTTCCTCACTACTAACTCCCCATGGCACATCGATTTTGCAGGTTCCATGGAGAACTAGGCTATCTCATGACATGCTAGTTTGTTTTCGATAAATATGGATTAGATGAATATGACCAATGACTAGTAGTTTTGGTTTAATGTAGTGAGCTTTAGAGCCCAAAGTCAGAACTTTAGCAGTCCTTATTTTAACATTATACTTCACAGATTCTCTTTGAATATGTTTGTAGAAATCATAAGGAAAAACATTGGTAGCCTGAAGAAACCTAACCTGTGGCTTTGGGCATGTTTCCCTTCAAGGAAACCATTCTCACAAAGATATATCCAATGTAAAATTTTGAAGCAGTAATAAGAAGTCGAACATTAAATAAAAAAAATAAGAACTTTTAGAATGACTCATGAAACCCAATAACACTTAATATCATAATGTAACACACATTCATCAAGGATAAGAAGATTTGACCAGAGCTGTGTTCTCTATTTAGTACCAGATGAAGAGAGAATTTTGAAGTTACATTATAAGCGTTTCTCCTTGTTTTTTAGCCTACCTTCCAAGCATTCCAAATTATCATATATCCTCCTTTGACCCCTCTGCATGGTGACCAGATGATCCAACATTTTCCATTAATTATGTTGTAGGTCATCCATGAATCCTACAACAACATTTCTATCATAGTGATGATCATGGCTAATTTTCGCGAAGAGGAGGGTTAATTGTCTCAATTGGTTGTCAAAAGCATCCAAAGGTGGGGGTAATCCCACTGTTCTAGGTGATTGTTCATGATTTCGGTGCACCTCTTCCCCTAAATATTGATCCTCCATTATATGCTCAACTCGTTGCTTCCTTGGACCAATTCACCTTCATTCTCTATCACGTTGAAAGTGCATGGTCCACTTGCCTAGATTGTAGAAAAGTCAAAATCACATACTAGTAATCAAAGGCCTACAACATGTCACAACCTTGATACTCGTCAAGCCAAAATTCCACTCATCTATAACCAAACCACCATGCAGAAGCACCACACCTTCCAAAATAAAGATTTATGAACCAACTTATAACTAGAACAACTACTTGCAAGGCTCTCTACACAGAAAAACAAACAAATCCCAACCCGAGGGCCCTGCCATTAACTAATTTCATCTCATTCTACCAACAAATCAACCGGATGGTCACCCACTAGCTCAAAAAGCACCAAGACACCTTAATTTATGCCCATCACCCTTCCCTCCCCGCACCCCATATAAGCAACAAAGCAATAAAAATTTAGGGATTCCCCCTGCCACCTAGAAAACATGTATCGAAGCCTACAATGTGAAGATAAGGGCTCAAAACCCTTAAACAACTGACTAGACTACCAATTAGCCATCTCAAATCTCCATTCTTATCACTAAATGTAACGCAAAGAGAAACGACCTTAGAAGAGGTAGACCCAACATTGAATCTAATAATTAAACAAGAGAACCAATAAATAACCAAGGGAAACCTTACCGAATACCTAAATGTAGATATGAATGATAATTTCACCCTACAAACCACCATGTAGAGGCGCCACAACATTGTAACTTTATTAAGCTTGCAGGAGGCACTCTCGCGGGAGTCCACTATCCCTAGATCCAAATTTCTCTGTTTATGAGCCTCTCTGCTAAATTCATACCTGCTCCTACCCTCTGGTATAGATTTTTTGTCCTCCACCTCAGGGTTCCATACCAAGGTTGTAGAAATTCCTTGTAGATTCAAACAACTAATTATAATTTACTAAAACAAAAGACTTGAATCTACTCTACTAATTAGTACAAGCAATTAATCGATCGAGAAACCATGAAGCATAAAAAAGAAAGAATTCAATCAACACATTACACGATGATTTATTGGGCAAAGCCACAGCTAAAAACCCCTGCTATCTGTATATTATATTAGTCAGAAAATATGAGAAGATTACGATTCTTTCCTCAAGCCCAAGAAACCTCTATACTATCTCTATCTATCTCACTACCTCTCAAGCTGACTCTGGTGAATACTTAGCCAATTCTATTGCCTTCCAAGCTCCTATTTCCTTGCATTATTCCTCAAGGAATTAGCCCCCATATTAAATAGGAATTTCCTCCTCTAAAACAATGCAATCCTTGTGGGCCCTTCTCTGACTGCGTGCACCACATTTACAACATAGAAAATCATACAACTGATATTACATTGCCCTTGAACTCCAACCTCAACTGGGTAACTCAAATTTCATGCATGCATGAGTTAATTATGATTGATTTATCAGTAAGCTAGTTGAACACATGAAGCTGCACCCTATTTCTAGACCTCTTACTAGTGCCTCTAACAGTTGGAACTAGTTTAACTAACATTAACTCAGTTTAACTGAATTAAACTATTACAACTAAAATTAAACTCAACCTAGTCTCCTAAAATTTAGGAACCACTCTACATGACTCAAGTTAGGCCATCAACTCGAATTCATTGAACGAACTAAGTGAAACTAAATTTGTTAACTCATACAAGTTGTCTTGTGATGTCGAATTATAATTTTCTCCTAATTTAATTCAAAGGAAAAATAAATCAGGATTTTCTTGCAGCCATTTTCAACATTCCCTCTAAATAAGAAAGTGATTCACATCTGCCCCAATCAAGCACCTTTGGAATGTATTGCATGTAACACTTCTCACTGTTGTTATTTCTAATACAACATCTGCAACTAAAAAGCATCCAAATAAATAAATAAAAATAATCACTAAATCAATCTGCAACTGTCTACTTGGAAAATTGTGTTGTTGTTGACTCTGCTACTGAGTCTCCTACTCTGCTATCAACATTGCTCTATACTCCTCAGTATATGAATTACATTGATCATCCTGCTACTGAATATTGTGGGCCCCCATAGCAAGGTAATGATACCTGAGACGAAAACATCTCAATGGGCCCTACCTAAATTTCTGCAACTCTTGGGACTATTGCTTCACATTGCCCCACCTCACATTTGGAGGTATGGCTACATGTTCTCCCTCTGCCAACTTAGCTCGTAATTTCCCCCTACTGGAGGGAGTTTGGATACTCAAACAAATACCTCCCATCACTCGCGCTATACCTCTTGTCGTCTCCAAACTCAATGTTCTGCTTGAGGTCTTTCTCCTCCAAGTCAGTAAAGAGATCTTTAGTCCCTGTCATATGGAACAAGGCACCACTGTCGAGATACTACATGCTTCCCATTATTGTGCTTTACAAGCATGCAATGAGATTATAATCAAGCTCGAATTGTGAAGCTAGATCTTCACTTACTAATCCTACTGCTACTACAGACTCCTTCTTGCTTGCCTTCTTCTGTGGACATTTCATGGCATAGTGTCTGACTTCATGACTGTGAAAGCACTTGATATTGGACAAGTCTTTCTTCTTTCCCTCCTCATCTTGGGACTTCTTTCCATTGACTTTATTTCCTTTGCTGACTAATGTAAGGTCCTCTTCCTCTTCTTTGGATGAGGTTCCATATCAGTTGTCCCACCTTATTTCTTCTTGCACTAGATGAGACCATAACTACTCCAAGCAAGGTACTTTGTCTCTACCATTCACGAAATCTTGATAACTATTCCAACTCTTGTGAAGACCTAATAGAGCTAGAGCTACCAAATCTTCTTCAAGGACAGTCACACTGACCTCGCTAAGTTCATCATGACACTGTGTAAACTTGTGCAAGTACTGCGGAAATGTGTCATTCTTTTGGATCTTGATGCTACGAAGCTTTTCCTTTAGTGTTAGTTTCTTGTGTTCACTATTTTTTGAAACAAGTCGGTCAATGTTTTCCACATATCGAATGGCGTTTCTTTCACATGGAGATTCGAGACAATATGATCTCGAACTCCCACCAATATGATTCTCCTTGCTTTATCCACAACTTTCTTGCACTAACTGAGATCATGGGCATCGAATGTTGGGGGTTTAACTACATTTGTCTTGATGTAATCTAGTAGCCCATTATCATCTAATACTGCCTTCATATGGATCTTCCATGGCACAAAATTTTTGTTTCCTTCCAGAGCATACTCGAGCTTGAGACCGGCAGAGGTAATCTTCTCAGTCCTTGAGAAAACCTACAACATTGATCTTGTAATGGAAACTTCCTGCACAAACTTTGAATTCTCTTGTCTACTATGATTCTAGCTCTAATACCATGTAGAAATTCCTTGAAGATTCAAATTTGTAATTGTAATTTACTAAAATGAAAGACTTGAATCGACTCTACTCATTAGTGGAAACAATTAATCAGTTATGAAATGACGAAGCATACAAGAAAAAGAATTCAATGAACACATTACACAATTATTTCCTTAGGAAAGCCACAACTAAAGCCCTTACTATCTGTATATTACATTAGTTAGAAAATATGAGAAGATTACAATGCTTTGCTCAAGCCTGAGCAACCTATGCACTATCTCCATCTGTCTCACTACATCATAAGTTGACACTGGCCAATACTTAACCATTTATGTTGCCTTCCAAACTCCTATTTCCTTTGGTTGTTTCTCAAGGAATTATCCCCCTATTAAATAGGAAATTCCTCATCGAGAACTGTGTAATCCCTACAGGGCATTCTCTGACTTCATGCACCATCTGTACAACTCGTAAAATTATACAAGTAATAGCACACTACCCTTGAACTCCAATCTCAACTAGGTAACTCAAATTTCGTGCATGCATGGGTGAATTATGCTTGATTTATTAGTTAGCTAGTTGAACACATGAAGTTGCACCCATGGCTAGACATCCTACTAATGCCTCCACTAGTTGGAACTAGTTTAACTCACATTAACTTAGTTTAATTGAATTAAACTATTTCAACTCAAATTAAACTCAAACTAGGCTCCTAAAATTTAGGAACCACTCTACATGACTCAAGTTATGTGCTAAACGCAAATTAACTGAACCAACTAAGCGCAACTAACTTAATTAACTCATACAAGTTGTTTTGTGATCTGGAATTACAATTTTCTCCTAATCTAATTCAAGGGAAAATTAAATCACAATTTTCTTGTTGTGATTTTCAACACAAGTTAGCACAGACATGATGCCAACATGCGTAGACGTAGTTGAGCCCTCCCCCCTCATGTGATTGCTCATACTAGAAGATGAATAGCCTACCTTGGTGTCGAATAACCTTCCCTTATAAACCACACCCATCCTCTTGATGGTTCTCCCTACTCTATAGTACCTGCGTAGACGTAGTTGAGCCCTCCCCCCCATGTGATTGCTCATACTAGAACATGAATAGCCTACCTTGGTGTCGAATAGCCTTCCCTTATAAACCACACCCATCCTCTTGATGGTTCTCCCTACTCTATAGTACATGCTTTAACGTTGCCACACTCCAATTAAATTTGTCAACGAGGGTGTGGCGGTGTGGCAGGGCACCGACCCATTCCAACATTCCCTGAGTGTCCCACCCACATTGAGGATTATTTTGTATATTTTATTTTATATTTTTTGAAAAATAACGCAATTATCTTTGAGATAAATCTCAATCCTCTATTCTTCACTACTACCTAAAAATATTTCATGAATATTTTGTAAGATTAAATCCCTAACATCCACGTATTAATTATTGATAATTAAATTAAAATTATTCAAACCTTATTCCAAAATATAATGTTATCTAATCTATTTCAATATATCTATATCCTTCCATGGTAAGCATGAAATATGTGTGTGTATGTGTTTGTATCCTCCTCAAGATCAAGATGTGTAATTCTTTTTATCCTAAGCATGAAGTTGATACATGGTATGTGTATATAAAGAAGCAATGTAGATCCACCTTAAATGTTGATTTATTAAAGGCTAAAATTGATCAAATCTTTTGAAATGCAAACCCTTCTTTAAATCTTACTCTCTCAAAAAAATTACACCTAAAAAATTTGATGCTTTAATTTTTTACTTTTCTACTCCAAAAAGGGTTAATGATAAATCCATTATTAAAATTGAGTTTACACTAGTTAACACTAGTTAACCTAAAATTGTTTTCAAATGTGAAATAAAATTCAACTTAAACTAAAATTGTTTTTCAATTCTAAAATAAAATTCAACCATACTTGTAATGGACCACGAATTTAACTTTCATAAATATAACAAAATGATTGAAAAAAATAAACATTTGCCGGGAGCCGTAGAAGTAAAACTTCGAGAGAGAATGGCAGTTTTTATTGCAGCAACTTGTGAGTTTAAATATCCTAGGATTTAAGTGACCTACTAGCGCGTTGGAGTACAATGAAAAAAACCTAAAGAACCTCATTCCTGCAAAACAATTGGACCGAGTTAGGCTGTCACAGGAAAGTTCTGACTCATCTGTTTATTTATGGGGGGATTTTAAGTTTCTCGGTGTCCACACCTTCAGAACAGAGTTCTTTCCTGGGGAAAGGCCTAACTATCGAAATCCTGTCAAACTTTTGGAGGACCTCAAATAAAAAAAAATTACCATAAATGAGAATAAAATTAGTGACCGTATTCATTCCTGAAAAACGACAGTTAAACAGAGATAGAGATCGTTCACGAAGAGACCAAACGAGAGTATTTGACAAGATACTTGCTGTCAATAATTTGTCATCGGTCGGCGAACTACCATACCTTGCTCGTTTCTGTCATCGTTGTTATAACGCTCAGCTTCTTCAGTACTAGGATCGCGTTGGCACTATCCTAAAGGCCGTAGTGACTCTAGTGGAGGCAGTAAATTTTTGGAATTTTCATTACGGTTGTTATATTTCAAGATTTGAGATTTTGAGTGTTTCTAATTATTGGTGATATTGAATCCACATAAATAAAAAAATTTAACTAGTTACAACGGAAAAAAATTCACTTCCTAACAAAATTGTGACCTCCCTCCCTAGACATCTCACCCTGAAGATCCATATATTTAATCATTTACTACTTACAAAACGTACAGCGGGCTTTTCGTGGAAGAGGACCTCTGTGGCGACATGGAAGATGATGAGACAGAAGAGTAGAGCGGCCGCCGTGGCGTCCCCGCGTTACTACCTGCAAGAAATTGAATTACTGCTAATCAAAAGCATGTCCTTGCTTTCTCTGCACACAGAGCAGAGAGAACAGACTGGTCGCCAACCGAATCAAATCGGAAACAGTAAACCATCGAATCATACGCATGTATTGCCGTACCTGAAAGCTGCGACTGATAGGACGTGACGTGACAAGGCATGCACATGCATTTTGTTTCTTCTGCCAGCCTCCTGCCCTCTGCTTCAAGTAAACATTGTCTCGCTTACTCGACCTCACGTACTTTACTATTTACAGCCCCCTTCCTCAGAACCCTGACTAGATTATATTAAACCCTACGGACGCATTCATTCATTTCTCCTCCGACCCATCTGTAACTAACGCAGACAGAAAGGCCCTCTACCCTCTAACATCGAACCCATCAGATCAAATTCAGTTGAATGTGATATGAACTCAAAGTCTATCTAAAGTTCTGGATTTAGGATATGGCGTTTTCACTTTATACAATTTACTTCACTTCCGTTTATAAAATTTTAAAATAGATAATGTCTTAGTTTCAAACAATTTTTTTTTAAATAGCAACAAAATATATAACTCAGTTGTCTATTAATAGTGGAAGTAATTATCACCTTATTATCAGTTTACTCATCACAGGGAGAAAATATATCATAACTTAGTTGTCTAATCAATAGTGGAAATAGTTATCACCTTATTATACATAAAAACAGTTTATTCATCACAGTTATTTAAAGAAAAGCACCCCACCTGTAATTATCCATGGGGGTTTGTAAGGGATATATATGCTTTCACTCTTGGTACCAAGATGCCTCTGGGTCTTGGGCCTTTAAACAATTTCCTTACATCCTAGTAAGGGATATATATGCTTTCACTCTTGGTACCAAGATGCCTGTGGATCTTGGGCCTTTAAACAATTTCCTTACATCCGAGGGAGATGAGCTCTCAGCCAAAATAAAACCAATCCAAACAATCAACTTAGGCTATCAATATATAGTTGGATTTGTTAGAAATTCTAATTACTCCACGATGCCATAGTTGGCTAAATTTAGGAGAGCCACTTAACTGAATAAGTCTAGTGAGTTCTAGTTAAATTATAGTTTGAGAAAAGTTAAATTTAGAATATATGTACATGTTGAGTTATTGTAATCATCAAACCCCAGCTCACACTGTTTGTGTGCCAACAAATTACAATTATAAAAACCAACTGATACTATATACGGCCCAACTAATTAACAACCCTACAGCATTCTATATATTTATGATCATCAATTCCCCTCTTATTCATTAAATTTCAAAATATTCTTTTAATTCTATAAGTGAATTAAATTTTAAATGTAATTGAGTTAAATTTAAAATAACATCAAAAGTATTTAAAATACTCTATTGATTAGGAGAGTCGGGTGATTTTATCGAAAGAGCAACTAAAGTAGAGCCAGACAAGACAAGATGCCGAAATGAAAAAGCCTGCAGCTGGCCGATCTTACTACGTTTTGTATGTACACATTCACTGATTTTTTCTGTGCAGTTTGGTAAGTGCTAGTTGCAGGTGGCTTCTTAGGAAAGTAGACTCGGCCAGAAGGGTTTCTGCAGAGGTGAAACTCTGTCGAAAATGCATCCATTTGGGGAACTACGCTATCAGTCAATACTCTCCATCAATCTAACTTGGTGTTCATTTAAGGGAGTCATAATGTTGGAGCTGCTGAAAAGCAGAGGGCATGCTGTTTTTTCAACTGGACGAACATTATTGGGTGCTCACGTAGCCAATCATATTTATATTTGTTTTCAAATTATAAAGGAGAGTTTCGAAGTTTGCAATAGCGATCAAAATGGAATCTTTCCTGGTCTTTGTTTCATGGAGGGAGAAGTTGTTCCAGTTAACATTTTTTCAAATTTTCAAAATTTAATTTTATAAGAGTTTAGGTTTAAATTCCACCGGGGGGTGAGATGACTAAGGACAAGTTGATTGAGTTTAGTGAAATTTTAGTGATAGCATTTTAGTGGCAG
>APFE030755644.1:29131-46583 GCA_000404065.3 Pinus taeda
ATTAAAATTGGGAAAAAATATAATAATACTTTGCAAGAGTAGCTCTTTGATAATCGCTAGAAGGTTCAATCAAAATGCGCAACATATAGATTAGGTACGATCCCCTTTAACCATTCATACGCTCTGTACACTTAAATCATTTATACCCTTAAATCATTCATACATTTAACGTAAATTCAAATATATTTTCTCCATTTTGACATGATTTATATTCAACGTTACACTTCAATTAAAATGATTTATATTTAACGTTTCACTTAATTAAAGTATATAGGCAACATTTGAATTTTTTTTATTCCTGCACAGTGAAGCTGGATACACAAATTAAAAATTCGTTCCTCTGTAATCAGTCACTGCTTGCTAAATTATACGCAGTTCTTTGAATATGCAGAATATTAAGTGTATTAAATCTTTTGCACTCCTTTGAATGTTCAGCAAGGTAAGTATGAACTCAAGTGTTTCCTTTTGGAATGTTTAATTATTAAACACCATTACAATTTCAATATTTGAACTCAAACTACGATCTAATGGTTTTCTCGTGGGCTTGAATTGGACCATTACATTTTCAATATTTCAACTTATAACTATGATTTAATGGTTTTCCATGGTTAAGTGGTCATAACTGAACCATCAATGCATATAAATCACACATTTAATGGTTTCCATCGTCAAATGGTCATAGCTGAACAATCAATGAATAGAAATACATATTTTTTATTTACCGAACTTATTGAAATTTGGATGTTTTAACAGCTCCATTGTTTGTAAGACAGCTTCCCAAAATGTTTACGGCGATGTTGAAGCTAGTAGCTAACCGTCCTTATCATGACGATGTGTTGGTAAGGGAGTTGTCTATAATGCGACTTTTTGGAGATTCTGGTGACGGAATCGGGCGGAAGAAATTGAGGTTAAATCTTGATTTGTTGTAGTTAAAATGGTTTTTTAACTGCATATTTGGATTCAGCACCCTGAAAAACCCCTGGGACTCTTTGATTGTGCAGAAACTAGCTATCAAACTTATGATTCCAATAAATTGCTGCCAGATTTTCACCGGAAAAAGGCACCGGAAAAGCTTTCAAAAAGTCGCATTATAGACAACTGCGTTGGTAAGTTGGTGTATACGTACAGTGTCTTGCATGTGGTCAAATTTGACAAGCATTTTACGTTATGATCAGGCGCCATCGACTGATTGGTTGTTCAGAATCGACCAATTGTGAGATGGTTGGCATAAATTGTTTGTAATTTATTTCATTGTTTTATCATACAACTACTCTGAAGGTGGATAATGACACCATCACACAACTGTTCCAAAGATGGATAACCTTCAAACTTTAGTGTGTGAACATGAATAGTTTCAATGGCTCAAATTGAGACAATTGACAGGCAGACAGGAGAATATGGAGGCTTTAGTCACTTTTTTGAGGAGAATAAAGAGGCTTTAGTCACTTTTTTATGTTGAAGTTTCACGGCAAAACGGGTGAAGCAGCAAAATATGTACAGGATTGTTGGGCCTCTAATGTTTA
Source organism: Pinus taeda (assembly GCA_000404065.3). Lineage (NCBI taxonomy): Eukaryota > Viridiplantae > Streptophyta > Pinopsida > Pinales > Pinaceae > Pinus > Pinus taeda. The sequence goes on from APFE030755644.1 coordinate 30,655, forward strand.
GGTTCAAGATTAGGGTTAGTTACAGTTTGAATTTTGGGCTTTTGTTTAGGTTCAAACAAAAGCCCAAAATTCAAACTCACAACTCTGTTTGAATTTTACTGCTTTGGCTTTTTTGAAAGGTTGATAACCATCGAGTTAAAGCTTTTCGCATTACTGGCTCAAAATGAGATGATCCAATGGCAGACAGAGAGGGGATAAGAAGGCTATAGCTGCTTTTTCATGTTTTTGTTTCACATGAAAAGGACTTGAACTTGGGCTGTTGTTTAGCGATGGTCATGGTTTCATTTTTACCATATCCATTTGCCTTTTAGAATCCGAGGTTGCATCTTCCAGTACTCTGATCCCTTATTGCCCAGAAGAAAAGGTTACTGCTGTTCAAAAAAACTGAAAATTATGCAATCAATTTTTTTAGTTTTTATTGAAAAATCTTCCAAAGTTTCAATCAATTTGGCATCTTAAGAAAAATACCATAAAACATTTATAGTTAAGACCTTATCTCTCCTTCAATCATCCACTGGTTAGACTCCCTAATTGAACTAACAAAAGTAATACCTTAATGCTTGATACAATTATTTCCACTGACCACATACCCAAAAAAACATTTCCTATGAAAGTTGTTTGAAAAATATTCCAAAGTTTCAATCTATTTGGGATCTCAAAGTGAATGTGAGAAAAATTAAATAGTACGTCGACCTTTATGGTTTATATGAAGATCGAGAAAAATATTCGAAAGTTTGAACTTATTTGGTATATTTACAATTTATTAAAGTGAGAAACATAATATTAAAACTCTGAATGTTTCAGACACTTAAATTTTGCTATATATTTACTTTATATTAAATTTTGCTATATATTTACTTTATATGCAGATATAGCAAAGATGCATAGTTCCACATATATCTGGGAAATTTATTCTGATAACCCTTACATGCCAAAATATGGAAGCTAGAAAAAATAATATTCAAAAGTTTGATGCTATAGTTCCACATATATCTGGGAAATTGATTCTGATAACCCTTACACGCCAAAATATGAAAGTGAGAAAAATAATATTCAAAGGTTTGAATTTTTCAGAGACACTCACATGCCAATAACTGGCTTTATATTTTGCTATACATATACTCTATATGCAAATATAGCCAAAGATATATCATTCCCCATACATTGGAAAATTTATTCTAATAATGCCAACACCAACTTTACATCTGGTTACACATATCCTACATACAAATGTAACCAAAGATTCATAGTTGCACAGACATTTGGGGAACTAATTCCGGATTTTGAAATTGGAAGTTCTATTTGAGGGCTAAAGGCACATTCCAAAGGAGGAAACTGAGTACGAGCTTGTGGACCTTGGATATGACAGCTAGTAGGTATATGATCCAGATCAGAAAGAATCATTACAGAAAAAAAAGTCAATATGCTCGTCAGGCAGATTCGATCAGTGGTATCTGTGATATCAAGGAGAATAGAAAGAGGATCAAATAGGAGGGAGTGATCCTTACTATTCACTATAGCGTACAAAGGGTCGAAGATTCGGCGCCTAGAAAATTCAATTGGCAACTCAAAGAAAATGCTAGGTGTCATTCGTTGTGGAAGTACAGCATAAATTAATTTAATTTGAGAGAGATTCTTGGGATTATATTTGATTTGGTGGAGAAGCAACCCGAGAGTGACTGGTGTCCATGTGATAACATGTAGATGCAGTTGGGAAGAGTGCACGTACGCGTCCTGGCAGTGGCCACTGGCACCGACCTCTTCAATGAAAAACCTTCCCTTTCCTACAAAACAGACTCCAGAATCCATGGCGCTAGGAAATAACATTACCTTCATTGTAGGGTCTAGTCTACTAGTCCTTCGAAAAAAAAAACAGTGCAGACAGAAACCATGTACGTCCTTACGCGTACTCCCTGCCATCTGAAACCAATAAGGACAGCTTCTCAAATTACAGGTAGAGTGTGCCTTCAATACCAACTCCTCGAAAGCCCACGTAGAGCTAATAGCATTAAAACCAATAAACAAAGATGCAGGTACTGAACAAAATATCAATTGTGGTGGTGATGATGATTTATAGGACAGATCAAGTTAGAGATACAGGAATAAGAGAAAGACTATGATACATTAATGCAAGAGATCAGATTAGGGTTGATCAGATCAGATGCGCAGCAGTCACTGGTCAGGTATATATCACTATTTGAGTAGCAGATATTGGCACATTCGTTTCAAGAAAATTTTCCTTAGAATTCAGATAAGGATTTTTAATTTTTTGGTTTTCATCGCCCAGAATCCAACATTCAAGGGATGGATCCTGAAAGCTTTTCTGCAGCTTTCTTCAAGTGGGACCAGAGACCACCTGCTCTTGCAGCCCCACAAATGCAGAGGAGTGCAGGATTGGAAGCTCAGCGTATTTTCCATGACTTCGGTGTTCCAAATGCAGCTGCCATGGCAGCTTCCAATAACAGCAGCAGTTGCAGGAAGGAATTGAACTGCCTGGAGGAGCTCTTCAGGAATTACGGTGTGAGATACATAACGCTGACCAAAATGGTGGACATGGGGTTCACTGTGAACACATTGGTTAATATGACTGAACAAGAGCTGGATGATCTAGTCAGGACCCTTGTTGAGATATACCGTGTTGAGCTCCTGGTTGGGGAGAAATATGGAATTAAATCTGCAATCAGAGCAGAAAAGAGAAGGTTGGAAGAAGCAGAAAGGAAAAGGATGGAACAACTCTTTGTTGATGTTGATGGAAAACGCAAGATTGATGAGAATGCACTTGACACACTATCTCAGGAAGGTAATGATTTATATATTTATATATGTATCTGCAGTGAAAATTTCCTTCTATATAAAAATGCCACTATCATACGTTTTAATTGATACCATTGCAAGGTTGCAGTTTTGTTTGCACTGCAAGATAGCGTATATCAGTTTTTTTTTTTTTAGGTTCTGTCATTGCATGGTCCTGTTCATCAAGGTCTATAATATTTCTTAAGAAACATACTACCCTCATTCTTGCTCAGTTCAGTTCACAACCCGTTGTGAACTGGTTAACTGCTTCTGGATACCCTATTCAGAAATGGATTAGCCATAGAAAGTTATAAAATGAACAACCATGCAAATCTTAATCTGTTGAGACTGCCTTCTATGCTTTGCTAAATATGGATCAAATTTGAATGAAAAAGGGTAAAATGTCCTTAACTATATAAGATTGTTTCCTCAGTGACAAAGTGGCTATTTGGCAGCAGTTCCCCAATGTTTGGGGTGGGGCTTAAATATTCAAAACTCCCCGTCTAATGTTGGTTAAAGGTTTACTCTAATAGATCTCCTCTATTCTCGGCATGATAATATTAGATATGAAAATTATGTTGCTCAGAGGCTCTCATTGCCTTAAAACTGTTGTAATATGTTTCTCCTGATTTTATTTAGTGTAAAGTAGGTTCTTTTCTTTGATTTTCAGAATGTAGGTTTCTTCGTCATTTTCAGCAGGCTGTGAAGGGAATATTCGAAATAGTGTTAGGGCAAGAAATAAGATCGCTGAGAACTGAATTGAAAGAGATTTGTTTGAAAAGACTTATTGCTCTATTAAACTTTAATACACTGCACGAACCATGGAAAGGGATTTGTTTGAAAAGGCTTTTTGCTCTATTAAACTTCAATACACTGCATGCACCAAGATGGCTTTGTCATTTGTGCAATTCCAGAGCTAAACTTTGCTGTCAAACAACAAACATTTTTCATATTGATTGAGTACAGATTTCTGTTTTGCTTTGCAGGCTTGTCAGTAGAAGAGCCTCAAGGAGATAATGCTATAATTCTTTCACAAAATAATACATCAGCAAACTTTCCTCTAAACCTAAATGCAGGCATGGATCCAGTGCTTATTCTCCAAAACAGTGGCCACCTAGGGACTACTGTCAGTGGGCTTATTGGAATGCCTGACACTAACTATGGAAGCGAACAGACAAAGGCTTGCAAAAAGCAGAAAAGAAGACGTTCCAAGGATTCAGGAGAAGATGGTGAAGAAAGACAGAGAGAACATCCTTTCATTGTTACTGAGCCCGGTGAACTTGCAAGAGGGAAAAAGAATGGGTTAGACTATCTCTTTGATCTTTATGAACAGTGCGGGAAATTTCTGCTGGATGTGCAACATATTGCGAAGGAGAGGGGAGAAAAATGTCCTACGAAGGTATAGATAGCATACCTGGTTCCCTATAACTAGGTGCGAAAGCCAATGCTGTTTTTATTTTTTCACATACCACCCTTTAAATGTTAGTTGCAGAGATATATATTTATTCAAGAACGTAGTGCCAGACTCAAAATATTCGAATGGAGATCTTTAAAAACTTCAAATATAGAACTTAAGATACTTTACTATTTTGTTTAAAATGGATTCATGCTATAAGATATGGTGATGTTTAAAATGGATGTATTATTTTGTTTAAAGTGGATTTATGCTATAAGATATGTTGATGTTTAAAATGGATGTATGCTATGATATAATCTGAAATATGAGATTGGTCATACTATAGCTTCATATTTAATTATAAATTAGATATTTCAGATGATTATATATTAATTTGGAAACTTTTTGGATAGTTGATTTAGAAATATTCTAAAAATTGGATGGATAATTAATTGTTTTGATTTTGTTATTGTGTATGTGTATAGAATTGGTAAAACATCAAAATTTACAATCAAATTTATTTTAAATTATTAATAATTGAGAAAAAGACTAAGAGGATATATTCATAGACTTTTAGTGTAAGAAGATACAGCCAATATAAATGCAAGTTCTATTATTAATTCTGGTTTTAAGAATTTTGGTGTTTGGAATAGATTTACAAATAATTCCACTAATATATTCTATATTTTGATTAACAAATCCTAACCCATCTTAGCATCATTAAGATGAGAGAATAACCCAGAGAATAGGTCAAATTTGTTAGAATACTTTTAGTTTCATAAATACAACAATGCACACTACAAATTGGTGAAGGTATCCTATACTCCAGTTGTGAAGCACCCACTTCACTGTATTAAATCACAGTCTACAGGTTTATGTAGTTTGTAATTGAAGCACTTGGGTTTAATTCCTTTGCGGTTTATGTAGTTTAGGGTTTATATACTTGACTTTAGCTTATTTGCATGGCGATGCTCATGTTGCCATTAATATTGTTGCAGGTAACAAATCAAGTATTTCGACATGCGAAGCATTCAGGCGCAGGTTATATCAACAAACCAAAAATGAGACATTATGTGCACTGTTATGCCCTACACTGCCTGGACATTGAACAATCCAACCGTCTGAGAAGAGCATACAAGGAACGAGGGGAAAACGTTGGAGCGTGGAGGCAGGCCTGTTATTATCCTCTTGTGGCCATGGCCAAAGATAATGGTTGGGACATTGAGGGTGTGTTTAACAAGCATGAAAAACTGCGAATTTGGTATGTTCCCACAAAATTACGTCAGCTCTGTCACTTGGAGAAAAGTAAGCAGTCCCATCTATAAAAGTTTCGCGTGACTCTAATGATCTGGCCAGGCTATAAAACTCTAATTGTCAGGCCATTCTGAATCGTAATCGCTAGATATAAATCATTGTAATGTTTAATCCTATGTTTGGTTATGTATCCTGGGTTCTAGATTGTAACGAAACTCTCTTATATTTATTTAGTACATATTCTCGGTTTTAACTAATTAAACATGTATGAGTTCTTTCATATTGTTAACCTGATCTCGATGTCTTACATTTCTTCATTTTCATAATTTTAAACATGTATATATATACATATCCAAGATCTCCTTCGGGGAGAGTTAAAATATTGCATTTGTTTATTTTAATGGAGGATTTTGTTAGATTGGTTAGTATTATTAGTCTGTAGAGATAAAAGAAGATTGTTGTAATGGAATTGTTTATGGAATATTAAACTACTTTAGCATGGATTAATATAAAATATATTATAATATTTTAGTTCATAAAATAAATATTTATATGTTAGATATCTGTGTAGCTATTTTTTATTTGGAATTTTTGTATGAAAACAATTCAAAAGTAAAATCTTTTAAAATATTTCATACTCAAATAAATAAAAAGATTGCTAACATATTTGCCATCAATTACTTCTCACCATAATTTAATCATGTATTTGTATAAAAAATGTATAGAAATAAGATGTATATATAAATACTTACTAAGAATTACTTTCCATCAATATTTACTTTTTCCCTGCACTTATGTAGGAGTGAAATTATAAATGTATAAACTTATTAGTTATTACTAACTACCAAAATTTGCACAACAGTTAAAGCAATTAATTAATTCATTTCACATCTTAATTTATTAGTTCCCTAAAGGGTTCAATTTTCTTATTGACCACTATTAATTTAGCATTGACCAATATACATTATAATATTTTTATGCATTTTTTCTAGAGCATAATTCTAACCTAAACTGAAAGGACTAAAGTACCATGAAACACCTCCTTTTATTTTAATTCTATTTTCAAAAACAGTCTGCATCATTTAGTAATTTATATAAATTTAATAATTCAAATTTATTATCTTCAACTAATTATTTATAACCATTCAAATTTACCACTATAATTAATTAATTATTTAATTAAAAATACCTTTTAAATTTTAAATAATAAGATATATAGATATTATATTATATATATATATATATATTATATATAAACATTTTTCTATATTAATAATTATAAAAAACCCAATATTTTTTTATGTATTTTAAAACCCAAAATCCAACTTGCTGCATTGTCTTAGAAAATGTCAATGAAACAGACTTAGAATTGGAGAAAACCAGATCATATTTAAAACCGTGGTGGATGATCTTGTTTTAGCTTTTATTTTAGATGTCTACGAACAACAAATTGGAAGAGAAAGCTAGTTATTTGTTGAATGGTAATTTGTTAGTTCCGGAAAAATTATAATAATTTTTTTGATATTATGAAATAAAAATTTTGAATTTTAGTTTAATTTAGAGAATTAAAAATTTCAATGTCAAACTAAATTTAATGATTGATTAATTTGAAAAAACATTTATTAAAAGATAGACACAAAAAATCTGTTGATCTAAAATAAAAAAAAATCTTATACTAAGTAAATTTGTTTATTAAATAATTTCAGTAATAATAAAATTAACTTACACATATATATAGGTATTATTATTTTAATATAATAGGTGTGTTACTTTAATAGGGGAAAGTATTATTTTATATATTGGATTTTTGAAAAAAGAAAAAGTTATGCGCATTTAATCCACATTGTGGGAGTGTACCTCCACATGGCTTCTCCATCTTGCTATTGCACCAATTTTCCCGGTCAGTACTAATGCATTAAATATGAGGATGGGCACCTGATCATTCTCCATACTGAGAATTAAATCTCAGTCAAACTACACACCCAAGGAGACTAATCATTAATTATGTTTGCATACATAACATGGCTTCCATCCTTCTTAATTGCTCACAGAGATCAGGGTGTACTTTTGACATGGCTGTCTTGTACTGTGATCAACACTTCTACACTTAGCCATCTTTTACATTTAATTCTTCATTAACATGTAAGAAAACTCAAGCATGGTTGTTCTAGAGTCAACTTCTACATCTGCAAATCATCGTCCTCTCTGTCTTGACCCAACAATTCCTGCAGTTGTCATTACTCCTATGACACCAACCTTCTGCATGTATTTACCTAGTTTCTAACCCATTCATCCTCATATGCCTTCATATACCTATGTACAACAATATCATAGTTTTTTCATTTCATAACTTATTAAAAAGATCTTATGAAATCACGAGCTTTTGATTTTACCATTATCCTCTTTTTCTTAGCTTCTTCTTGTTTTACACTATGTAATCAGGAGCTATGACAAGCTTCTTAGCACTAAGGTGCTAAGGCCTTTATGCTCCTATCAAGACACTATCTCCGTGTGTATAACTCTTGTCCTTGGTTGTTTTGGGTTTCACACGCAGTCACCGTCCTACATCGAAGCTTCATATATCATAAATTTCTTCAAAGTTCATTTAATGTGAAGTTATAAAATCCTCAACCTTCAATCTTCTTTGTAGAGTTAGGTTCCTATACTAATAGGTGTCATAATTTATGATTGACTTAGTTTATCTCTATAATATGTACATACGTTTGCTTTCTGCAAATGTTTTCCATATTCAAAAATTAAAAAAAATTTAAAAATGTAAAGAGGGTATGCCCTAAAGGAAAAATCAAAGGGCAAAAAGAAGGAAAAATGAACCCCAAAAAGAAAAGACCATGAAAGTGTGCAAATCCAAATGCCACTACCATTTACTTTTATGCATAATAATGATTGTGTGCAACTTGTTATTCATGCCACAATCCATGACAGTCAAAGTGTTTAAACTTGGCTAGTTCATATTTTAAATTTCATATTGATATTTATAGAGAATGAAAATTTGACCACACAATGTAATCTTGGTAGATAATTAGATAGGTAGAGAAAATAAAAGGAGCTCAATAGTTTAATCTCAGCACTTGGATGTAATAAGGATAGAATTAGATAGATTTTTGTTGTAGAAAAAAAAAAGTTTGATAAGGGTTTGCCAGTTTAAGTGCACCCTAATAAAAATTAGAAAAAAGGGTAAGATAAGTAGATGGGTAAGTAGTTGAATGGTTGCAGAATTATGGTGATTGATTGGAAAAAGTCATATCATTTACTTTCATCATCAAGTTGCTAAGAGTGTGGATGATAATGGAACATTTACAAAGTCAAATGATTAATTTCCCCTTTCATTTCACCTTTAATTTACTAATTTCCCATGAGCAAAGTCAAAAGTACCTAAAACCTTAAGTTAAAAGGGCTCAGAGCATTTTTCTGACTTCTAGAGGTATCAGACCCTCGACCCAATAGCTTATAGGGTTAAAGTGCTAAGAAGTCCGCTTATCAACATTCACCACTTCATAAATCCACTCATTTTCATAAAAAATCCCTTTTCTTAAGGTGAAATTACTATTTACCTAGGGAAAGTAATAAACCTTACTTGAAACCCCTTTTCATTTACATAAAAACCCATGAAAAAGAACTAAGCCTAAGTTATAATGTGTAAATTCATATGCATAAACAAATGTGTTAAAACATTATACTTAGCACAATTTTCCCATTTCCATCTCATATTAATTCTAATTTTTATTATATTTAATTCCCAAAAAAATACCCTTTCCTGTATATATTTAATTAAAATCCTTTATGTTAAATATCTTGCCCCGATGGTTTGGAACATAAACCAGATTAAATTAATTAATTAAGTGGATCAATTAGCCGATTTGTGACCAATTAACAACCATAAACCATCTGCGATGCAAAAAGGGATTAATTAATCAAATTGTGATTAATTAATAACCTCCTTCCAATGACAATGTCCCCGATGTCATTAGGTCATCTTAATCCGCAATTGAAACCCATTAGGCCCCTCCATTACCCTCCGCAGAAGTTCCAAACCTGATCACTGTGCAATCTGACACGTTCAAATCCGACGGTTGACACTCATATCGGGTGGCCCCCAAAGGCTGACTTTTACCCACCTGATGTGAGTGGTTTCACTATTCCCCCACTGCTACGTGATGCCCGATGAATGGCATAGGGCAGCCTCCCCACAAAACTGCCCATGTCTCATAAGCGGTGTGATGGCCTTTCAATACCACTTCCCTGCCATTTCAATAAACTGCTTATCTGTTCATTTAATTGGCTTTCACGCCATATTTGAATTTCTGCCCATTAAACCTTATAACGTGAAAACCTGTGTTTTTCATGGTTTTCACCAGTTTCACAGTGTTAACCCAAGAAACCCTCCATCATCACCTCAAACCTCTGCAACTAGATTTTGCCTCCAATTACGTCCAAGAATCCATTGTGGCCCCTTTCCAACACATTCCTCTGCAAAGAAAGCCATCACATGCCTCTAGTACAAACCTCTATTCTCTTAACGATTGTTGCTTTTTGTAGGTAGTCTGCCAAAGAACAAACCTTGGATAAACCACTCTGATAATATTCACAGAACTTATTTACTCCAAGAAATCAACAGGAAACCTCATTCAATACCTATATTAAGAGAAGGAACACAATTACAGTGAGAACAGAGAAGAAAACTACACAAAGCATTGACAGTCAAAACACATCAACTAGACAAAGAATACAGTTACAAGGCAAATGAATACAATAAGCATGGACTTAACCTATATCCACTACTTGATGCTAATATACACAAGAATAAAAGAAATTATTGGTTGGAATACACAGTAAACAATAAAATATACAGTGAAGTTAAAAGGACACAATAATGAACAATCAAAGTGTATCAGGGTTAAAGAGTATCATATTGAAGACCAAGTCAAGTAAATCGGCTAGCATGAAGATAAACAACAAGGCAAACAGTTACAGAGCATACAAATTCATGTCAAAGTGAAGACAGATGAAAAAGCGAAGTGCTAAAAGTAAACAGTAAAAGTAAACATGGGTGCAGTAAGGATTAAATAGAGATGAAAACACTTTCACCATCAACAATGAAGTTTATCCAAAGTAAAAGTGAAAAACAGTTAAAATAAATTCAGGTTAAAAGATGAAATCAGAGCAGAAATGGTACATTCTTCAGAAATTTCTTGTTTAAGTCATAGTTTTGCATAAACTATTGTGACCAATATAAGATTTATTTTGAAAAACCGGAGGAGGTTTTCATTACTAACAGGCCAATATACAAAATCCTATCTCACTTTTTACACAGGTATTACAAAAAGTGAGATCAGTGCATGTCTTCACAACGTATATTTTAGTTTGTGCAAAGTCCTGTTTCAACATCTTTCTGCAGAGAATATTGTGAACAATGGGAGCTTAATTTTGGAAAACTGAGAGAGGTTTATCTGAAAAACATTCTTATCTACAATAAAATCTTTCACATTTTACATATATAACTCGGATTGAGATATACAATCATATCATTAGACCCTAAGTTTGAAAAAATTCTGGGGCAGAATGAACAAAAAAAGGATGTAGTTAGTGACTAGGATGCCTCATCATCACTTAAGAGTTGCTATCAAATTCGAATTTCACTTCTTTGTGCCATAAATCCATAAACATAGTGCCAAATAGATTCATTAGTTTTGAATGTTCTTTATTTAAGTTCTATTGTTGTAAAATAGTTTGAGATATTTGTAAAGTCAGTCTTGATATTTCTTGAAGATATTTCAGTTTAGGATTAGTATAATTAATTCTTGATTTGAAGTATTTTGGGTTGATTAACAAGAATTTTGTAGAATTTTGTATTGAGTTAAAGGAGCTATTGTAATCAAGGCTAGATTGGTTTACTAGATTAAATAAAGCTGAGGGCATTTCACTCGATTCATGTGCACTGTGGGAAACAAATAAGTATCACTTCTCTGAGTTTGATTACTGTTTTCCTTTATGTTATGAAATATCATATGTGTTTCTCATAATTCTTAAAAGAAAACGAGGAATAGTATCATCAGAATTAGCTTTAGTGCTCTTTGTTTTAACTGTTTGCTTATTTAATGTTTTCTACTAAATTACTTAAGTCAGGGAATTCTTAATTGCTCCCTCACTTTTGTAATTCATTCCTTCTATTGGCCCCTAGTACAGGATTCTTAATTGCCCTTGCTATTTTCCAAACTTCCCTTCTTCGTCTTGATCCTTGCTAAGGATTTTTCATTGCCCTTGGCCTTGGTTAAGATTTCCATGCATTAAGACTTTCAGATTTGTCCTTATTGTGCTATCTTGCCTTGTGAACTCTTACCTCAGTGATTAATCAAATCCTGTTATACTTTTCCAACTTGACTCCATAGCCCAATGGCCTAAATACCTACTTTGCCCATTTTTTTCCTTAATTCCACCAAACAAAACAAAACACCCCTGAACTTTCATAACTAGCCTAATATCCCATCAAACAAAGCTAAATTATAAAGAGAGAGCACTCTCTGGACTTAGGTTGGCTAGAACCCAAGTCTAAAATATTGGTTTGTGGTAACATCATACATTTCTTTCATTAACCTTGAGAAAATTCTGAGTGATAACACATAGTACTCAGGTGCTAGCCTCACTGTACACCGTTGGTTATATTTATCCCGTTGAGCATGCATGAAAAAATCAGAGCTCTCGCATATCAATTTTTTTAAATAAATCAGTTAGAGGGGTTCCCAAAATTTTGACCTCTAAAATGTACCTTCCATGTGGCATCTTTACAACAATAAGGTGCTAAGGCTTGCTCCTCACTCTTGGTCTTTTGGATCTCCCATGAACATCTGCTAGTCTCATCAAAGCTCCTTTATTGGATTATAACTTTTCTATAAAACAATTACACAAGAGTTACTAAAACTCCAACTTCCAGTGTGTTAACCTATGAGATGATGTCATGTTGTTGCCATCACTACATGTGGCACCTCCTTAGTGGTAACAAGAGTCACCCAAATTTACCCAATTAGGCGACCAAAAATGTTGAACCAAGATGCAATGTGTCCACCATATAACCATGTCATACTGATACCATTTTCAACTTCAACTCTTGAAGTGTCTATTAGAGGAGAGATAAAGGGTCTTCTTGGTCCTTGGTTTTTCACCGAATTCCTTTGTATTTCTTCTCCTTCGCAAACCTCAATGCTTTCAAAGAATTGCAACTTATAAGGACTTATGAGGTTCTGAGGTTTTGATGGCCTCAACCTTTCGATATTACGATATGCCCTCTCTACTCTATAATTTTGATATTGGGTCTCGATGTGCTTCGACCTTTGATGTTTCGACGACCTCCAGCTTCCAATTTTTGGATGTTCCCTCTCCTCCAAGGTTCTAATATTAGGTCCCACTGCATTCCAACCTATAATATAAGATCATAATTTTTTCTCAAAATAATTATTAGGGACTCCGACCTCTGATATCTTATCATCTCGAGGTTCCAACCTACTATGATATTCCTTTTCCAATATCAGGTTCTGAAATTCAAACTTGCTGCCCCGGTATCATATCATAACTTTCTTAAAGGGGAAATACATTGCGGTTATGAAGTTTTGAGGTATCACCACCATCTCCACTAAATTTGGTAGTGCCTCCAACTTTGGATATATGCCAAGACTCCTCGAAGCACCTTTTGACTTTTCTTTCATGGCTTAAGTCATGAAAATTTAACTGGGAATAACTCCTGATCGAGGAGGCCATTTTCATAATTCCTCATACCATTGGAAATCTCTTTCAGAGCACTTTCTAGTGGGGAAGATCCAATGTAGGTTTTGATCCCTTATGCTACTTGAAAAATGGTTGCAAACTCTATTTTGTTCTTTGCATCTCGACCCTTATTCTTGTGCCTAGAGCCTCCTCTTCCAACCACCATAGTCATATGTTTATGGCTTCTTCCAATAAGATTGCTAATATGATGATTCTCTATATAGACTGCAACAACCATATGACTTTCCTTGATCTTGTCACATCAAGCATATCAATGCTAGCTTACAATCATAGCTAGGCTAGGGGACATCAAAGTTGTCTTGCCTAACATCAAGCTAGCACATATATCCATTCTAATTTGGTTGACATCAATGCAAAAAATCTTGTCAATAGTTAGACAGTGCCAAATTTCGAACACATTTTCCGGCTTGATTGTTGACATCAATGCCAACACACTTGTAGCCACTAGTCATCCACACAATTCCAATTGTCCAAGAAAATTAACTTATATTTGGAACATTTTAGATGTAAATCTATTTTTTGTTTAACTAACAAGTTGTAAAGGGAAGTACCATAAGTTATGAAATGCTTTATATCTACATACCATGTATTTATTAGTACAGGTACATAAATGATTTGTTATTTATTCATTTCAAACTAATTATACCATCCTTATTTTAAAATAGAATTTTCACCTTCATCTAAATGATATCCTTCGGATTTGAACGATAATTTACATAGAGCCTATCCTCTACTGAATTTGGATGGATTAATTTATAAATCAAACTTTTGTAACACAGTCATTGAAATTTCTCTTTTTTCTCCTAAATATTTCTATATTAACAAATTCCTATCTACAAGGTGTCGAACTATCACTTTGATATGATATTTCAGCTAGAAATGTCTAAAGTGTTTAAAAGATTTATAAACAACATATGCTTCCATGTCTATTTCTAGATAATTTAATTCAACACCCTGAAAGCTAAAATTCATGAAAGAAATAGGAATTTATATATCTTTAGAATTTTTCTAAGTGAGGACTAGTGCATAGGAAATAATAGATGCAAATGTGTATAATAAAAGTTCTTTATCAAAATTTGGTCAACCTAATGTTGAAGCAACATCAATAGCTTCTTTAATCATGTTTTTCTAATGGTCTCCATTTAAAAATTATGATTCTCTTTAATCATATCTTGCATTTGTTTGACTCTTTCTACAAAACTTGGATTAAACCTTTGAACAAAATTTCTCTTTCCTAAGAAAGATTGCATAGATTTTTTTATTGTGAGGAAAAACAATTTGTAAAAATGATTTAATTTTATCTAGATCAACAAGAATACCAACTTTATAAATAATAAATAATAAACCACAATAATTTACCTTTAGTGAGAATAAATAGTTTATTTTTTAGATTTAATGAGATCCCATACTTGGGACATCTTTCAAAAATCTTTATTAAATGATCACATATTGAGTTCTTTTCTTATAATAGACTATAAGGTTATGCATACATACCACGATGAACTTATTAATCATTCCATTAAAAGCAATATCCGTGGTCCATTTAAAAGTAGCTCCATAATTGATTAATCCAACCGACATATTTTTATAAGCATATGTGCCCCATTTATTTCGAAAATTAGTTTTAATTTGGTTTATAGTGAAACCAAAATATGGTTGTAACTAGAGAATCGATCAAGAAGAGAAAACATATGAGATCCTACAATTGATTGCAAAATTTGCTCCATTGGAGGAGAAAGATAATTATTTTTTTTATATTATTAATTCAAATTTTGGAATTCAAACTAGATTATGGTATCTTCATTTTTCTTTTGAACTGGAACTAAATTTGAAACCCATTGTGAATGTATTACTAAAAATATAATATGAGCTTTCAAGAGTTTATTAATTTTTTCCTTGATTTGACTCTCAAGTCTAGGACACATTTTCCTTAGTTTTTGTCGAAAAGGTTTATTATCCAATTTGATTAGAATTACATGTTGAATGATTTTACTATCATAAAATTTTAAATCATTATAAGTCCAAGGGAAAACATACTTGTATTGTTTGAAAATTTTAATAATTTTTTGTCATTCAACAAGTGTACAATTACTTCCCAAATTAACATTTTGAGGTTATTTTTCTGTTCCTAGATTTACAACTTCAAATTGCATGGAAGATCTATCTTTTTTGTAATTTTTACTACCTATGAATATATTTTGAAATTCATATAATTTTTCCAATCGAACTACAGATTCTAGAATTGAATTTTGACTATTCTGATCATCTGAAAAATATGATATCAACCGAGCACAATGTTGATCTCCATCAATAATGGACTCTTTGAAAGTATCTTCTAGACTCAAGAAATCTTTAATTTGATCATCATCATCAAATACTCTCCAATTTTGAACATTGTTGGGGAATTAAGGTTTAAAAATAATTTCAACTGAAAATTGTTCTGGAAAAACAATTTCAATTGGTAGAAGGCTTGATGCAACATTAGCAAGATGATTAGTGTTACACTGAAATTTGTCACCTTGACTATCTGCAGTTTATATGGACCCATCAAAAGCCATATTGTCCTCCTTGTCAAGCCCCATACCTCTGCTCTTCATGCCAAAACTTCAAAAAGAGAGAAAGTCACTTAAAAACATGTTTATCTCTGGGTACGCAGGTTCTCTCTACCTTGCCTGCGTGTACGCACTCC
>APFE030755644.1:53174-63955 GCA_000404065.3 Pinus taeda
AATTGACCTAAAACAGGTCTGCAAAAAGAGCTTTCTAAACCTAAAATTGTGCCAAAATTAAATGCAGGTAAATATCTATTGAACTGTGTCAGAGGTAGCTGGGTAAAAAAGGAGTGCAATGTGGCCCTTGGAGCCTCGATGCAGTACTGCTGGAATAACTGTGCTTTGGGATCTGCAGTTCTGTTCTTGTGCGAGTTAAATGTGCAATAACCATGATTTGATAATTTGGAGTGGCCTTGCCCCTTTCTTTGACTTTGTTGGAAGGTATTTAATTTTCTCCTGCTTTAGGCCGCTGTTAAGATCTTCGTTGATACTCTTTGCCGCTACACTGATGGCCTCCACCACCTACTGATACTCTTTGACGTTCTTTTTCCCTGTAGATTTGATCTGATACTCTTCAATCTCTGTCTCTGGTCTCTTCCTGTCTTCAAATCAGTTTAATTTGGCAAAATCGAGCAATTTCGGGCCTTTTCGGTGCAAAACGGGCCAAGGAATCAAAATATTCCCTAAAGATTCCCCAAAATGGCCTATTTCCCGTAGCAATGCGCGATTAGTGCTTCATGCATCGAAAACTGCCTCTGTTTCTCCTTCTGGAGCTCCGAAGCACAATTTTTCTTCTTGTGCGAATTTTCGGTTTTCTGGCTGTTGACGTCAGCAGTACGGCCGACGACGTCAGCATGCTGACGTCAGCAGTGGGGTCCTTTGGTATGGATGTGACATCAGCATGCTGACGTCAGCAGTGGGGTCCTTTGGTACGGATGTGACGTCAGCATGCTAACGTCATCAAGGTGACATGGCAGTACGGTGGGGTGATGTGGCAACGTGACGTGGATCGGGCGCAGGCAGGGTGAGGTGACGTGGAGGCGACCTGGCAGGATGAGGTGGCGCTCCTGTTATGTGAGGGGAGGGCGGTTTTCCCTGTGCATCGAACCGCCTTTGGTACGGAGGTGGTTTCTGTCAGGGGCGGCCCGATGCAATGGGAGGTCGCGTGAAGCAGGAGCATCAAGACCTTTTTCTCCATTTGTAAATGTGGGGTGTGATAATATTAATTTGTAAATATGGGGTGTGATGATTTTTAGTATTTTATTAATTAATTTGAATTAAATAGGAGAAGGTGAGGATTTATGTAAATATCTTTTTATTAATAAAAGGATATGAGGAAATTTAATGAATTGAAGGATTTTAGGGACAAACACCTATCCTTTAGGGATGTTGAGAGATTCAGGGGTTGTTGAGGATTTTAAGGGATTAAGCATTTAATTTAATGATTTATAAATAGGAGGGCTTTTTGTGAGAAAAGGACAGGAGAGATGGTGAGAGAGATTGATTGAGAACAGGCTTGACCAGCAAGGTTTTAAGCCTTCAGTTTGTAAAAGGCCATAGAATTGCTTATCTGGCCATGAATAGAAATTTTGTGTAAATATTTATTTTATGTGAATATGAGTATGTTTAAAATCGCATGTGTGCCGATGGTTCTTATTTTCCTATGCTCTATTATCCTGTGTATTAATCGTTGGAAAAATTGAAGTTATATAATTGGAATCGCAGCCGAAGTGCTTGTATAAGGATATTCCCGGTTATACGTTCTGGTTGTTATGTTACATAACTTGAATTGCATGAGGAGCGATGGTTCTGGGTTTTCACCAGTGGGAAAAAAACCGTTGGTTACTAATCCGTGGTTAATTGTGAAATCGGTATATGTATTTCCGGGTATATGTATTAATACCACTGGTCAATTTTAATTGCTGACAAGTTCTGATTAAATGAGTCGCATATGCTTAATGGTTAATACTTGAAGCGGAAGTGGAACCGGCGAGCGGAACCGTTCCCATCTATCGGCCTTTAAAGCAACCCCGCATGGCGAACAGAGATATATATATATATATAACCAAGTCTTCTATATGATTGAATTCCATCCGGTGTGTGCATATACACATGGACTGTGGAATGACTGGAGGTGTAATTTAACAAAGCTATGTATGTAAGGTTTGCGCAGAGCTGTATTTTACGTGGAACTGTATGCTATGTGGTGGATAGCATAACAAGGGCGGAGTTATTCAATCATTGTTTGGGAGTAATGAGTATTATGATACTACGCATGCATAATCTGTTTTGAAATTGTAATTAGGCGTGCTTCGGCCGAGACAAGTTTAATAACGAATGATTGCAGACGATGAACCACATATTTGATTACAGAATGCTGGGCGCTGGATTCATGAATGCCATCGAATACGGTGGGTATGCATGACTGTATATGTAGTTAATTTCCTTAGTTTTCTTTTGGGCTGAAAGGTAGTGGTAAATGCGTAGAGTTCTCCTTATGATTTGGGTGAAATTTATGAGCTGGGGGTATTAATTCTTAAATTTCAAAATTGTTATGCGCAAATCCTCCTCATAATTTCTATGGTGCTATGCGTATGCATAGAAATTGCTGGCTCTGGGTAGTATTAAATGGTCTAGACTTCGAGTTCAAGCATGTTTGTTGGCTCCAATTGCCATAAAAAAATCCCGGTTGTTGTGAAACTTTGGAGCTGAGCGCGTGGGTCCCATTAAAGACATTTTAGCTGTGCATTGAAATCACATGATCATGTCATGGTTTAAAGGATGCTACCTGTGCGTGTAGAAAAGCAGGAGTGCGAGGTTGCATATATATATATAGATACAAACTGTGTTTAATCCTGGAGTGGCAGAGGAGCGCATGACTCCATTAATAATTTTTTTAACTGTGTGACAGAGGAGCACATGGAAATTGAATAGATCTGAGTTGAATAGATCTGAATTCAAGTATTGAATAGATCTGGCGCATTATGCAACTGTTGTGACTGAAGCACTAACACGCTGAAGAAAATATTGGAAAGATCCTGGTATTGCAGGCTTTGATGAAGCCCTGCATCAAGTGGTATCAGAGCTTGGCTCTGCTGAATGAAGGAAGAATCGTGCAGGTATTGGGTTGTTTAATTTTGAATTGTGTTTTACTGACAAGAGACAGATTGAGGATTGATGGTTGCAGCGTCCGAGGAGGTGAATAGAATGGCATATCATTGCAAATGGTACAGCGCTGGAATGGATTTCATTCCTGGTCACAGATTCAGATATCCAGGTATGAAATTCAGATACAATTGTCTGAATAAGGTAGGTATGAAATTAAGATACAATTGTCTGAATAAGGTGCACATATAGATTGCCATTTTAAAATCTGAACAGTGTTATTAATTTGCAATGAATTGGAGTTCATTATGAGGATCGTATTAAAAGCTGTGGCATGAAATGTTTGTAAAAACAAACCAAGGGCACATTGGGTGATTTTGATTGTATTAAAAAAAATCCATGTTAATTGGGAAGTGAGTTAAATGCATTCTTAAGGAGAATCATTGGGGCTTTAAAATAGAACAATGAAACTGATGGTTTTTTTTTATAAGACGTAAACAAGGGATTTTTAATGCTATTGAACCTGTTGAAAAGACGATGATTGAGTTGTGGGTTTTGAACCATTTGTTGAGGATAGTTTCTACGAATTATTTTGATCTAAAGGTTGTCGGATAAAGCTAGAAGATTGGGAGAGAGGATCAGATTTTAAAATCTGATTGACAGTGGAATTTCACAGAGGAAGCATAAAGATTTGCTGGAACAGATTTGTAGAAGTAATCTGAAGTGGTGAGGTTTTGAAGGTAACGAAAGTGTAGGTGAATGGAAGGACAAGATCAGACAAGATCTTGGAGGTAAGATGATATGTTTTTTTTGAAGAATAGAATATTGTAGTCTTTGCATTGAAATATTATTGCAACTAACAGATAAAGGAAGTTGGTGAAAGTTTCTAGGTGAAACATAGAGGTGGCAGAACCTTGAGGAAATCCAATAGAGATTGGATAAGGAAGACAGTTGTGAACAGGGAGATGAGTTGAAGCCAAGAAGAGCAAAGAGAAGTGCTCAAAGGAGGTTCTAAAGATCGAACCAATTGCTTGCCAAAAGACCGAGTGAGGAGGGCTTGGTGAGGTGAGTGGCGGCAAGATAGGACTTGCTGCTGGAGAGGCTTTAGTACAACTCATAGCAAGTGAGTGAGGAACTCATAGTGATGGAAAGGATGATGACTAGTGACAGTTGTGACAAAGGTTCTGAAATAAACCACAGCAGAGGACAAAAGGAGAAGGATGCCAAGGCAATTGGCATACAGAGACAGTTAAGCAAAGAGGAATATGAAAGGGAGAAGGCTGAGATAGCAGTTCAGCTTGAGGTGTTAATGGAGATGTTGCAAAGAAATGAGTAAAACCAGAAGCATGGTTATGTCATGAGGAAGAAGTTGAGGTGGTGGAGACTACAAGAGAAGTGGAATCATCAGGTAAATTTGCAGTTGATAAAGGAAATAAGGGAACTTGAACAGGTTATAGATGCCAGAAAGAAGAGAGAGAAGCTCGAAACAGTTGAGCTACAGGAAAATGAAGATGTTGAAGTTTCGATATGTTACCCGGAGAGTGGACCATTACTTTTTGAAAGTGATGAAGAGCTGGAGGAGTTGAATCATATGAATGATTCAAAGCAGCCCGAAGATTTAATGACTGAAGCATCAAACAAGACCGTCAAGTCTTGTGATTTTAAAACTAATGATTTGTGTGTTGTTGCAGGTTCGGAAGAAGTTGCAGGTGATGAGCAAAGGAATGTTGCAGAGGGAAAGGAAGATTGGGAGGCCGCAACATCCATAGTGACAGCAAGAGCAACATAGGTTATTGAAAATGTTGGAAACAATCAACAAACAGAGGACATACTGGACAAAGAAATTGAGTTGATAAGGAGGTTAATGACAAAGACAGCCCAGAGAAGGACAACAAAAAGAAAGAAAAGGAGCGACAACAAGAGAATGACAATGAAGGATTGCAAGAGCAGAGCAGGTGGAGCACTACAACACAAAATATGGAGACCTGGAAGACAAAAGCAGATGACAACAACAGTAAAGCAATCGGCAAGCACGAAAGGATTACAAAATAAAATTTGGGATCCAGGAACTTATGACCAGGTGGTCATGAATTTTCTTACATGGGGAGTCTGATGCAGGAGCATCAAGACCTTTTTCTCCATTTGTAAATGTGGGGTGTGATAATATTAATTTGTAAATATGGGGTGTGATGATTTTTAGTATTTTATTAATTAATTTGAATTAAATAGGAGAAGGTGAGGATTTATGTAAATATCCTTTTATTAATAAAAGGATATGAGGAAATTTAATGAATTGAAGGATTTTAGGGATAAACACCTATCCTTTAGGGATGTTGAGAGATTCAGGGGTTGTTGAGGATTTTAAGGGGTTAAGCATTTAATTTAATGATTTATAAATAGGAGGGCTTTTTGTGAGAAAAGGATAGGAGAGATGGTGAGAGAGATTGATTGAGAACAGGCTTGACCAGCAAGGTTTTAAGCCTTCAGTTTGTAAAAGGCCATAGAATTGCTTATCTGGCCATGAATAGAAATTCTGTGTAAATATTTATTTTATGTGAATATGAGTATGTTTAAAATCGCATGTATGCCGATGGTTCTTATTTTCCTATGCGCTATTATCCTGTGTATTAATCGTTGGAAAAATTGAAGTTATATAATTGGAATCGCAGCCGAAGTGCTTGTATAAGGATAGTCACGGTTATACGTTCTGGTTGTTATGTTACATAACTTGAATTGCATGAGGAGCGATGGTTCTGGGTTTTCACCGGTAGGAAAAAAACCGTTGGTTACTAATCCGTGGTTAATTGTGCAATCGATATATGTATTTCCGGGTATATGTATTAATACCACTGGTCAATTTTAATTGCTGACAGATTCTGATTAAATGAGTCGCATATGCTTAATGGTTAATACTTGAAGCGGAAGTGGAACCGGCGAGCGGAACCGTTCCCATCTATCGGCCTTTAAAGGAACCCCGCATGGCAAATAGAGATATATACATATAACCAATCCGTCTATATGATTGAATGCCATCCGGTGTGTGCATATACACATGGACTATGGAATGACTAGAGGTGTAATTTAACAAAGCTATGTATGTAAGGTTTGCGCAGAGCTGTATTTTACGTGGAACTGTATGCTATGTGGTGGATAGCATAACAAGGGCAGAGTTATTCAATCGTTGTTTGGGAGTAATGAGTATTATGATACTACGCATGCATAATCTGTTTTGAAATTGTAATTAGGCGTGCTTCGGCCGAGACAAGTTTAATAACGAATGATTGCAGACGATGAACCACATATTTGATTACAGAATGCTGGGCGCTGGATTCATGAATGCCATCGAATACGGTGGGTATGCATGACTGTATATGTAGTTAATTTCCTTAGTTTTCTTTTGGGTTGAAAGGCAGTGGTAAATGCGTAGAGTTCTCCTTATGATTTGGGTGAAATTTATGAGCTGGGGGTATTAATTCTTAAATTTCAAAATTGTTATGCGCAAATCCTCCTCATAATTGCTATGGTGCTGTACATATGCATAGAAATTGCTGGCTCTGGGTAGTATTAAATGGTCTAGACTTCGAGTTCGAGCATGTTTGTTGGCTCCAATTGCCATAAACAAATCCCGGTTGCTGTGAAACTTTGGAGCTGAGCGCATGGGTCCCATTAAAGACATTTTAGCTGTGCGTTGAAATCACATGACCGTGTCATGGTTTAAAGGATGCTACCTGTGCGTGTAGAAAAGCAAGAGCGCGAGGTTGCATATATATATAGATACAAACTGTGTTTAATCCTGGAGTGGCAGAGGAGCGCATGACTCCATTAATACTTTTTTTAACTGTGTGACAGAGGAGCGCATGGCAATCGAATAGATCTAAGTTGAATAGATCTGAATTCAAGTATTGAATAGATCTGGCGCATTATGCAACTGTTGTGAATGAAGCACTAACACGCTGAAGAAAATATTGGAAATATCCTGGTATTCCAGGCTTTGATGAAGCCCTGCATCACCGCCACCTATCCCGGTGTACGACGGTAAAACCGTCGGACATCGGGTGGTAACCTACCACCGTAATCGGGCGCGTGATGTGATCAAGGACCGTCGGATCTGGGGGAGGCGATCTGACGGTGGACGGGAAAGGGAGATGTGCGGGGTTTAGCAAAGGTGCGCGTGCGTTAATGGCTTAATTTTTCGCGGCGCGGTGGGTTTTTAACTTTAGAAAATGGGTAAATGTGTTTGCGCAGTGAAAACTTATCAAACAAACATTAATATTTTTCATGGAAGAATGCGCGGGGAGGTTTATTTAGTATTTGGAAAGGGTTCCCTTAGTGTTTGGAAGGGTTCCATACACTTGGGAGTGGAAATTTTTGCAGAGGGAGGGTTCTTACTAAAGTCCAGGTGACTTAGTAATTCCCAGTGAAGTATTTATGGTTATATTTCAAACAGGGGGAGGGGATATTTACATAAGGGGATTATCTACATAGTTTTAGTAGGGGGATGGGGAAAATATAGGGAGTTAAATAATAGTGTTAGTAGTTAATATGGAGATGACAAGAAAGCGCTAAGTTTCAAAAATCTTAGGCTTGAAAAGGGGAGATAGAACCTTATAGAGAGAGAATGGATTTTCTTTGAGTGGAGCAGGTCTTCGCCCAAGCTAATGACATGAAAATGATGAAACTAAGAGATATCAAGCAGATCTTGACCTCTTTTTGGGGAAATTAGTTAATGATTTGGGGAGATGGAGAAAGGAAGTTAGTTATGCCTGTTTTGAGCTCTTTCACATAAAATTGTCTGGTGATTGTGTCCTGAGTAGAGATGACACCCTGAAAACATGGAACTGATCAGCAATCAAGATTCTGCAACCTCAAAACTACCTACCCAGCCTACTTACCTAACATTTTTTCTTCTTTTGGTTTGGGTGCACTTAGACTTGCAAACCCATCATTTCAATTTTTTCTTTTTTATACCTTCCTATCTACCAACTACCCTTTTTTCTTCCAAGAGCCCAGATTAAGCAGTTGGGCTCCTTTGATTCTCTACCTATCTAAGAATCTGCCAAGATTAAGCTGTTTAGACATATTTTTATCCTCTATATTTTAAAACAGGAAATTGAAACCTAGGGAGACCAATATTAAGCTGTTTGGACCTCCCTTTAGCTGAAAATTGTACAAAACTGGAATAACTTCTCAAAATTTGGAAAGCACTTAGATGAACTCTGAGTAGCCTTCTTTGCTTGGTGACTGTTTAGCAAATATGGAGCATTGCAGCATGCAAAGTATGACATATTTGGTCTGTAAAAATGTCAATCATGAAATATGAGTAACCTGCTGCAGCAGGAGGCTAACAGTTGGCTCAGTAAATTCGTGTTGGAAGTCTATGTAGATTCATGTAGAGTGATCCCTAAATTTTAGGGGCCCAAGTTGAGTTCTTATTGAGTTGTAATTATTTAATTTAGTTTAACTAAGTTAAATTTAGTTAAACTAGTTCTAACTATTGGAGGAACTAGTGAATGGTCAAGTGAATTAAATTGGATTTAATTCACATGTAGTGATCAATCAGATAACTGATAATTCACTCAAAAATAACTCATGCATGTCAGTTCAAAGGAAGACCCAGTTGAGATAGAGTTTAGAGACAGTGTACAATCAATTGTAAAATCATCTAATTAAATCGATGGTGCATGCAACCAGAGGAAGGCCTATGGATGGATTGAATAGTTATGAGTGAGGAATTTCCCAATTAAATATGGAATAATTCCCAAGGGAACAACGTAAGGAAGTAGGGGCTTGGCAGGCAGAAAATTTGGATAAGTATTGGCTTGAGTTGGTTTGTGAAGCAGTGAGTGAGATTGTAATTTTGTAGAGATTGTTCGGGTTGAACAAGTATTGTATTTTCTTCTCACATCTTCTGGCTAATGCAATATACAGATAGCAAACAATTTTTTAGTTGAGGCTTTCCCCAATAAATTATTGTGTTATGTGTGATTGAAATTCATCATTTTCTGCTTCATTATTTCATCGATCAATTTTTGTTTCCGGTGATGAATAGAGTAGATTCAAGTCAATTGTTTTAGCATATTACAATCTGTAGTTTGAATCTACAAGAAATTTCTACATAGTATCAGAACTAAAATCAGTATAGAAGAGGATAATATGAGTTTATTGTGCATGTGAAATCGAATTTGCAGTTACATACTTTAGAGCCAGTAGGATGTCATTCTACAGCTTGAGACTTGAGTATGCACTTGAGGATAGCTCAAATTACATAGCTTGGAAGGACAAGATGGAGGTAGTGTTGGAAGAAAATGGGTTGAAGGAATTCATAAATCATGATATCCCGAAGCCTCCAAAATTTGATGCTAAAGATCTGTCAAAATGGAAAAAGTGTGTGGCAAAGGCGAGAAGGATTATCCTAGAATGATTTTGAGATCATATTGTCTTAAAAATCCACGATAAGGAAACTCCATTTGCAATGTGGAAGGCATTAACGAACCTATTTCAAAACAATAGTGCCACAGGAAGCTAGCACTGAAGGAGAAACTCAAAAAGATCAAGATGGAGAAAGGCGACTCAATTCTGAATTACTTAACCAAGCTCAACCAATGTTGGTATGAGCTTGGAAGTGTTGGGGTTACCATTGCAGAAAATGATCTAGTGAGCCTAACACTTATAGGACTTCCCAAGAGATGGCATAGCTAGCATGACTCAGTTAATGAGAGGGAGAAGCTACTAAAGTGGGAACAATTGTGGTTCAACTTGGTACATGAAGCGATTCCATGGAACATGAGAGATGGATCCTCATTAATGCATGATGACGAGGAGAATTGTGCTTATCTTGAAAGGCAAACAAAGGGAAGGGGAAGTCATCCCATTACAAATCAGATTCTAGTCAGGGAGATAAGAAGGACATGTCAAAAATTAAATGTTTTCATTGTCATGAGATGGGACATTATGCCACAAAGTGCCTGCATAAGAATGCTGGTAAGAATCCCTCAGGAGAAGAAATAGGTGAAGCCTTTGCTTCACAATTCAAACTGGATTTCACCTTCATCAATTGCATGGTGTCATCGGTGATGGATAGTGTGTGGTACCTCGATCATGGAGCCTCATTCCATATGACCAGCAACAAAGATCTCTTCAGTAACTTGGAGGAGAAGAATCTCCAAATGCACACTGAGATAGGAGACGATGGGAGGTATAGCAAGACCGACATTAGTATTGTTACCTTTCAGAGGGAGTTTGGTTCTCCCCTCACATTGTGAGATACCATGTATGTTGCAAGTTTGAAGAAGAACTTAGTTTATGTTTCCATGTTGGAGGATCATGGCTATGATGTGATATTTAGCAAGGGAAATTCTTTCCTTCGTCACATATGCATAAGACAGGTGAGGTGAATTGAGTTTTGGGTGAAGAATATCTACAAATTTGAGGTAGAAGATTGCATTTCTTTTAGCACTAAAGCAGAGAAGGTGAAAAACTAAGAGATCAGTGAGTTGTGGCATAGAATATTTGGTCACCTGTGTTATATTCTTTCCACAACTAACCTACGTAGTGAACTGGGGGGTTAGAGGGGGGGTGAAGCCCCCCCTTCGTTGCACCGATTGCGTAGCGTGGGGGTCACGGGGGGGCGGAAGCCCCCCCTGTTTGGGGGGTTTGAGGGGGGCAGGCAGCCCCCCTCTACGGGGTCCGGGGCAGTGCCCCGCGAAATTTTTTTTTGGACCCTATATTAGTAGGTTGGGCGAACCTACCTATGGTTTTCGGTCCATGGTTTTGGACGCGATGGTTTTCGGTCCATGGTATTGGATGCTTCGGCATGTATAATTATGTATTGTAACATTGAAAGGAATATAATG
>APFE030755644.1:68370-113395 GCA_000404065.3 Pinus taeda
AAAAAGTTACTTGTGGTCACTTCTAGAGCCTTCTAGAAGAGTGTTTGACGTGTATTGAGCGCCTCCAGATGGTTCATGCATCCCTATGATAGAGGAACTTATCCCATCAAGAGAGGAGCTACCCCATCCAAAGAGGGAGTATCCCATTGATGTTGGAACTGAATAACTTCCTCTAGAATACTATAAATACAGGCCTTGGGCCAAAGGAGGGGAGGTTGAAAGCTGAACATTCTAAAGGGTAAATGTTGTTGGAATTAGGACTTCCATTGTTGACTTGTGAGGAGAGATCACTATCCTTCCTTGTTGCCATATTGGGAGTGGGTGAGCTTGTCAAAGTAGAGAAAATCTCTTGTTGGACCCTGGGAGGAGCTTGCACAACACCAAGGCTCAGGTTGTAATGGTTCCTTTTTTGTTTCCTTAATACAAATAAGTCCATTCTTCTCAATGATTTGTTGTTGTTAATGAATTATTTCATTTACTCCTTGGTCTATGTGATGAATTTGCTTTGTTTTATGATGAATATTCAGGTGTTATGTAATCGTTTGCTTTGTTAGTGTATGCAGGTCTTAAAGTGAAGGAGGAGCTCATCTGGATCAGCAAGACTGGACTGCTACAACGAGCGTTGGACCTAAGGTAAGATCGGAAAACACTTGAGTTCTCATAGAATAATGTGTGTTTAGAGAAAGATTGCTCTTGTTTGGTTTGTTTGTCACTAGAGAGTCTTAGACTCCTAGGGAGGTTAGGTTTGTCTGCAAAAATAACTCTTTCCGCATGACAATTAGCATCATTATTTTGAGAACGAGGTATGAAATCTAATTCACAGTTATCAAAATTTTGAACTAAGTTCCATATTTTGTTCCTAGAATTTCTCAAAAGATTAGATACATAATTAATAGTTTTATTGCAATGTCTTACTATAATTTATGAATCAACTAAAACTTTGATATTTTTTATTTCCATTTCAATAGATTTAAGAAGACCTTCCAGTCAAGAATTGTATTCAACTACATTATTGGTGTAAGGGAGATTTATTCTACAATATAGGAGAAATTTAATCGCTTGGGGATCTATTAACTCAAATCCAATACTAACTCCCTCATTTCATTTATATCCATCAAAATACAAATTCCAATGGTTAATTTGATTAGTTGTAATGATAGTTGGAACCTCAGCATATGAAATTTGTCTTGAATTTAGAGTTGGTACCTGTAGAAAGTTTAGGCTTTCAGTTTGAGTTTCCAACACAGTAGATTCTTTAGATGATAAGTTACCAAGATAGGTATCAAATGTATAATTTTCTAATGAAGATTAAGGAGAATTGGTTGGCTCATTAGAAGTTTCAAGGTTTTTTATTATATGTTTCATGTTTTGTTCACAATCAACCTTAACTTTCTTTGGCCTACCATTTAAGGGTACCCATAAATGAGACTAGATTGTTGAGAAATAACCGTTAAGATGTTCGAACCAATCTCGACTAAGAATTAAGACATATGATTCTAGAATATTAGTGGCAATGATATCAATAATCTAAAAGATTTTGTTATTTCAAGCAAGTATGAGAAGCACATTTTTTATTTGTCCTCTCAATTTGCACAAATTCAGTAGATGAATTTGTAGGAGATAGACTTAATTTTTCAACAACTGATAATGGCATTGCATTAGATGAGGCCCCTAAATCGACTAGAAAATTGTGGACTTTTCTGTTGCAGATTTCAAAATTCAAAAGGAAAGTAGAAGTTTGAGAAAATGATCTATCTCCAATTAAAGTTGCATTAGTATTAGAGATATTTTTAGAAGGAGCTTTATTGGAATTGTGATTTTCAGAAGGATTATTTTCTATAGATTTAACCAATTTATCTCTTAGCTAAGTAAAATTTGACAATTCAAATAAAGAGATATTATCTCTAGTTTTCTTCATGTCTTAAACTAAATCATAATCTAGATATTCAGCTGAAGGGCATTATTAGATGTAGAAGTAGATTTATCAAAAGCTTGTGTTTTTTTGGATTGAGTTGGAGGATTATTATTTGATGAAGATGCTTGATTAGGAGAGGGATTTGGAATTTTAGTTCTAGTTTGAATAGCATTAACTTCTCCTCCATCCTCAAAAGAATTATTATCACATAATCTTCTTGAAACATCCCATAAAACATTAATTTTACAAGATTCTACTCCATTTTTGTTTTCTTCCTATTCTTCCTTCTCCTCCTCAACTTCTATAAACACTTTAAACATATTTATAAAAGAGGCACATGGTTTTTTATAATTATTTTCATTATGAACTCCAAAAAGGTCACCTTCAGCATAGTCATCAATATTGAATTCTTGAATATTGGTTTGATTATGATTAGGGAGTGCATTTCTTCTAAATGAACTCCAAGGTTTTTCAATTACTGGTGTTTTAGAAAATACTTTTTTTACATCAGTTATTTCAATAGAATTTTTTTTAATTACCTTTTGAATTGAGTGTAAATCGATATTTTCCTTTTCTTTTTTCAAGTCAACTGTTTTACTAGTTGAAGCTTTTTGGGAAGAAGATATTGTTTTATTCTTTCTTGTCCTAATTTTTGTTTTGTTGCAATTTTTAATATTTGTTTTTCAACATTTGAAGCCTCATCTCTATTTAGAGCTACTGTGGCTTTTTCTTCTCTAATGAAATCAAATGCAATATCATAAGGAATAGTAGTAGTATAGACTTCATTTAAAATGTCATTACCTACTGTAGACGCTGCAAGGATTTTATTAATGATAGAAAGTAGTCTTTTATTAAAATAATTAATTGATTCACAAGGATTCATCCTATTTTTGATAGTTCTATAATTAAAGATGTTTTGGTTTTATCTTTCCCATATTTTTTTAATAAATTGTTTTGAAAAAGCCTCCCAACTTGTGATAGAACCATCAACTAATCTAAAATACCAAGTTGTAGCTTTTCCTTCAAACATCAATGGAGATAACTTGCAAACTTCATCTTCATGTTGAATTGCTACTAATTTCAGAGATAACATGAAATTTTTAACATGCCCTTCAATAGTAATAGGTCCATCAAGATTATACTTAGGAAGCCATCTTTTAGAATGCTTTGTTAAATCATGCTTATTTTTTGGATTAGTGATGGGCCCAATAGATAGCCAAGGTTGGCCTTCGATACATGATCTTGGGGAAGATGAACTTGAACTTGGTGTGTGAGGTTATCAGAGGCCTGGAGGAGGCAGTCTTGTAGGATGGATAATTGAGGGTGGAAGGATTGAAAGTGGAAGAGTGAGGGTGTTACATGTCAATTTTTCACCATGACACTTGATTAGTTTATGGGTCTTTTTACCATCTATGAAGATGTTTGATTGAACTTCCTTGGAAGTCAAACAACCAACAATATCTTGAAGAATGTGAGAAATTTGGGAATACTAGCTATCACACCTTGTCAAGTTTCACTTGCACTAATTTTTGTAGTTGTTCCCACACATTCGTTGGAACTAACTTTGAGAATAGCAAAAAGTTGTACTCTGTCTTCCACTATAAACCTACACGGGTGAATTCAAGAAAGTAAAAATAAAAAGTACTTTCTAGAAACATAGTTGGTCGAATATTTCCCAACTGAAAGTTTCCAGGTGATGACTATTTGAGCTATAACCCTCATATGATGAATCTTAATCCCTTTCCTCATGGAAATCTAATCCATCAATTAAGCGGTCTCACCCTTCTATTTTGGATCTGAAACTTCTTCCTCTTAGCCTATAAAATAACTAGAGGGTAGAGAGTTAGAGGGGGCCAAAACTCAGAGAAGATAAACTTATGTTGCTAGTTTAATATTGGAAATCTTGTCATCTAAGGAGGGGATTGAAGGAATTTGGGAGGATCCTCATAGCATCAAGGTGAAGGTTGTAAGGCTCCTCTTTATCTTTGATTAATACAAATGAACACTTTCTCCGGTTCATTTACCTTATTGGAATTATGAATGGTTTATAATTATTTACAATGTTTATACGGGAAAATTAAATTCCTAATCTCCTTGAACATTAGGCTAAGTTTTGTTTGGATTATTATATCACATATGCTTTTGATTCTTTTATGGTTTATGGTTGCAGGTTTTTTCCAACATTGAGAAGTTGCATCAAGTCACAAGAAGGGGTCTTCATCAAAGCATTTTGTGAAATAGGTAAGAGGATCATCCAATATCTTTAATTCTTATAATTCAAACAAGTCCAACATAGGGAAAGAGTTAGTTCAATTATCTTTCTTGTTTCTAGTTTCCGTCAAGGATTTAGGGAGATCACTCTTATCCACAAGAGGAATTTGTTTAGTGTAAAAAATTGGTGACTCCACTAGGGAATGTATCTATTTTCTTCCTTTACCTTAGTTTTTCTTTTTGATCCTTATAATTTATCTTGACTTGAGTCTTTATGAACTAATGACCTTTCAGATCTGTGCGGTTGATTTCTTGAATTATTATTTTTTCTTGGGTTTATGATATTTGCACTATTCTCATTCGCTAACAGAGTGTAGTTCTGCAATAAATTTTCCTTAGAAGTTGGGCACATGCACTTTGTTTTATATTGCTAACCTACGCAAGCCTTATAAATTTTTAAAAATTTGGCTTTTGCTTCAACCCAGAACTGAGTTGAACTTTTTGGAAGTTTCATTGTCTTTGTTTGGACTATCTTATGTCTCTTCAAACTCATTTGAGTGATTTTTTAATATACTTTGAGAATTAAGTCACTTTGGATAAACTGGTTAGGGTTTTTCTTAGTTGATTTGTCGATTGATCAAAACATGATAGGTTGTTGTTCTACTTGGATATCCCTATTCTGTTCTGTCAAATACATCAGTTGAACTTAATTTTTTACTAATTTGTGATTAAACTCATATTGAATTGCAAATTAGGGTTTCTTAAGATCTAGTGCTTTTGTGAAGAAATTGTTGCTTTGAATTTTGGGCATTTCTTACAATTACACTGTCATTATCATTAAATCAAAGAATTCATAGGGAGAATGTATTTTCCTCCAACTCTCTTGATTGATTTCTATGTACTTGAAGGTTTTGATTGATAAATGATAAAGAGTATTTTTGGTTTATTTGATATTTAGGTTGGTTTATTTTCTACATTTTCATTGCATTAATATGGAATTGGTTGTTTTAGGAAAGTTGGAAAAGTTGTGAGTTTTTCACTTCATCTCAGAAAAATAAAGAAACTCTTTCTTTCCTCTAAATAGGATTTCATCGAATTTGAAAGTTTTTAATTGCATTCTTGAGCGCATTAAGATTTTGAGACATGTCATAACATCATGACTTTCACCTTCATTTCCTATTGAGTAAAGAACAACTTAATAATACAATGTCAATAAAATTCATCTAGAATTTTATATTTTTTAGGGCTCCTGCCACCTACATTAGATTAAGTGTAGGCCTTTGGAATAGGGAAGGAAGTAAAGTTTGCAAAGCTACAAACAAACAATAGATTCTTGAGTTGGGGAGAGAAAATCCAACTATTTCAGTTTTTCTCTTGGAAGCTCTTTTTGTACATGAGTTAAGCATAAGATCATGTCGAATATGATGAAGTGATCATACCCATTTCATGAGCCAAGATATAGTGATTTTCATGTATTACAATGGTACCGAAAGGTACTTGGGGTCACTTGAAAGTAAACCTCCAATTCATTATGTGGAGGAGCCTTCAAGGGGATTGAGCTTATTACTCTGCATTTGCATGTACGTCTGATCTATGACTGTACCCCTAATTAAAATTATTGTATTTGGTAAACTTAGTGACTATAATCCGAGGGCTCTATCTAAGGTGACGATAGAGGGAAGGTCCCACTATACCTAGAACAGACATTGACTAGACTCACTTGGACATTTTGGAGGGCAATCTTTGCTCGAGATAGTTTATAGTGAAGTTACTTGAACTAGACTGTTTCATTAAGCAGTTTGTTAGGGTAACTAGTTCTAAATGCTCATTTCTATAAATCTTTTCACCTTGATCACTGCGATCTTGGATTTCACCACCAACTAGTAATTATTGATCTCTATGAAGATTTAGTTTGTATTGTTTGAAATCCTGTATTTTTAGCGTGTGTTACTTTCTTTCTGTGTTGTTTTTACTTTTTAGGGACTTTAGGTGTAATTTAGATATTGTGTGATTTATTAATTTAAAATTTTTCATTGTGGAAAAATTATGAAGACAATCACATAGGTTACTCAAGGACCCCCCGAGTATACACCAAGTCAGTTACAAAAGATAAAAGACAAAAATTCTAAATCATTGGGATCCAGAATTGCAGCAGAAACTAAAATTTCTACTATTATAGACTCTGATGCAAAAGGAACTAATCTTAATCAACCAGAAACATCTACTATCATAGGACTTGAAGTGACAAAAATTGAACTTGATCAAACTCAAAAATTAGTATGACACTCAGGAGGAACTAATTTACAAATTACTGAACTCATTCAATTTGAATCAAATACTTATGTCTTTTCAGATACAAATCCCATTTCTGAACCATATATTGATGAACCCTAGTTTGATATTTCTAAACCAGAATCTTATACACCTGCTACAACGCATATTTCATATCCTCCACATTCAGCGTGTGTGAAATTCATTATTACTGATAGTCTCCCTCTTGGTCCCATTAGCATTGAGGAAATTGTTTCAGACGAAGAGGAAGAACCAATAGATTCTACTATTGAACCAATAGATATTTCAGATCTTTTGTTTAGATCTCTTCACCCTGACCCTTGGTATTTTACACTCTTGAACTTTTAGGACAAGGGATTCCATGATACACGACTCCTTACTCTACCATACCAGGTTTTGACTAGTCTATGATGGCTTATTAAAGTACCTCATCAGGCACATCTATGTCTTCTACTTCTCCAGAATCAACATTATATGGTGGTTTTCTACCACCTGGATGTCACTCTCTTGCTAGAGCTTATTCAAGAGCATCTTCCTCAAATCAATCTATCAGACCATGAGGTAACTCCTCAAATCAAAACTCATATTATTCATTCAGGTTGTTCATTATTATATAGAAGAGGGAGTGAATGTTTGGTTCATCTCCTAATGAATCTCTATCTTCTCTATCATTTATTTACATTAACTACAGCTATACACCCAATCCCTCTAATTAGGTGTCAATATTCCACCCTTAATCTGAAGGGATGTTGGTGAGTCCAAGAATCATTCTGAATCTTTCAAGATCTTCTCTTACAAGTGCTTTGGTGAAGATGTCTGCAATTTTTTCATTAGTGGAACAATGGTAGAGATGGATTGTTTTGGCATCAACATGATGTCAAATTAGATGGTATTTAATGTGCTTTGTTCGACCATGGAACTTTGGGTTCTTGGCCAAATTTATTGTAGAGGTATTGTGATCTAATAATCACTCAATGAGTGACCTCAGTTAAGAGTTATTAATTGGAGGTATTAGAGACTCATGCGTTGGTGTGTCTAAGTTATTTAAGCAACGGATCGATTAGATTGCAAATACATAGACACTTAAAAATGGAAAACAACAGAGAAATACAGTAAAAAAATACAAGAAGACAAGAAATTAATAAGGAGTTCACCCTATCCTCCAGGGCTACATCTCCGGTCCAGCTTTAGTGGTGGCCTTCTTTTTATTGTGTCTTGAAGCAAAGAATTACAATGAAGGATCTCAACATGAGTCTCCTGAAACAGATTGGCTTGGCAGGGTGATTCTTACATTCCCCAAATCACTGGAATACACAAACTCTCTTCCTTACCAGCTCTTTGACCTCTCTCGTCTGACAGATCCCATCAGGGATGGCTTGAATCTCTCAACCTCTCTAGTGCTCGATGCTGCCTTTGGTCAGCTCAACCCTCTGTCCTCTTTCTGCTTTTTGCTTCCCTAGTTCTTCTCTTCTCCATCTTTTGTATTCGGTGTTCCATCTTTTGGTTCCCGACCCCACCTTTTGTCTGGTTTGTACATAGCTTTAAATACATTAGAGCTCATGGTGGTTCATTTCCTCTTCCACCTCTGTCGGATTGCCTGCTTGCAACTGCGCTTGGAGTTCCCTATTTCGGCGTTATCATTAGGCTCACAGGGAGTGGCCACTTGTCCTCCTGTAAAATCGTTAGCCTGCTTCGTCGGTTCAATTCTTTATTTACATCGTGGAATGTGTCTTCCACCACCTTGGCGGTTAAATAAAACCTCAAGTTCTTCTAAATCATAGCTTATTTTCTCGTTAAGTCTAGTCTTACCGTCGGGCACAATATCAACCGTCAGATATGGATCCCCCAGATCCAACACCATCCACTCATTTCATGTGGTGGACTTGCTCATTCATTAGCACGTGATGAGTGGTGGTTTTCTTTCTCCCCCACTTGCCACGCGTTGGGCACTGAGTGGAATCGCTCCTTTTCCATGAAAACTTCTTACCGCCCATGGATGCCCCTGATCAATACCGCTAGTTTTGGAGTGGGTCCCGTCTTTAGTGGTTAGCCCTTTATTCGATGGTTTTCCTGGCTCCCACATGACCGAGTGCTCGGAGCTTCTCCATTTTGAGCGTTTTCGCCCAGCGATGCACTAATCGTGCATCAAAAACTCCCTTTTTTTCCCAAACCATGCCTCCCAGGGGCTAATTTCGCCTCCCGCACAGTCTCCATGGGCCGTGGTCAGTGCGCTTTGATCGAGGTCCTCGTCCTTCCACACTGGCTGCCATTGCTACTAGTTTAGAGGTGTTTTTGATCACTGCTTTAAATTATTTGAAGTTTGTCTCAACCTGGTACAACCATGTCTCTGTTAATCATTCTTTATGGATCCAATTCAGATCATGACCTTCCCACTGAAAAGATTTTGGACCACCAAAAGTTGGTTTTCTTTCAAGCATCAACTAAGTGAGGGTACTGCTGTCCCACTTGCCCAATCTCAATCCACTTTGTACTGCTCGGCTTCGAACCTTTGAGTCCAATTTTGAGGTACTCAACATATCCTCTGTGCATTGTCCTCACCTTCATGTCTAATACTGTGCCTTCTTGCAATTCATTTAGATATTCAATTAGTAGGTCTTTAATAGAAGGCAATTCACTTTGCTCTTCATGGTCCTCAATCATTGAAGGTTCAAAGCTTACCCCAAAGTGACCTGATATCAAAGAAGTATGTGCTTCTCTAACTATCTTTACTCTCTCTATTTGTGGAATGTAGAGTTTCCCATAATGATATAAGAGTCGGTCCTTCAAATGATAATCCAATTCTTCTACCTTTTTGCCTCAACTCAAAGTTGCATATAGATCTTTAAAGTCTATATATTGAGCATATTGTTCAATGTAGCTTTCATGTAGTGCAAAATTATGCTTAAGTATAGTAGATGCATTTATAATGGGTCTAGATAACATGTCTACAACTTTGTTATGTATGCCCTTTTTATATCTGATGACAAAATGAAACTGTTGTAGAAAACCCATCCATTTGTAGTGTCTTGATTACTGTAACCTAGTTTGAGAGTGCAGATATTGAAGTGGTTGATGATCAATATGTATTACTGTCTCTTTGCCCATTAAGTAATGTTTCCATTTTTCCACACTCTAAACTAATGTATATAATTCTTTATCATATGTAGGATAGTTAACTACTGCATAATTAAAAGTCTCAGAATGATAACATATCGGTTTACGGTGTTGTGTCAACACTACTCCCATGTCATAGTCACTGACATCTGTTTGGATCGCAAATGGTCTTTGTAGATCAAGCAGTGCTAGTACAGGTGTTTTACTAATATTTTCTTTCAAGGTGTCAAAGGCTTTCCAATGTTTTCCTCCCCAGTGAAACATCTTGTTCAATCCTGTCAAAGCATGTAAGGGAGCTGCAATTGAGGAAAAGTTAGAGATGAACTTCCTCCAATATTGTGCTACTCCTAAGAAGCTTCTCGCTTCTGTAGTAGACTTGGGTTTAGTCCAGTTTACAATGACTTCCACTTTAAAGGGATCTATTTTCAATTCACCACCCCGTACTATATCACCCAAATAATTTAGAGATGTTTTTCCAAATTCACATTTTGAGAGTTTAACATAAAGTTTTTCTCTTTTCAAAACATCTAATGTTTGCTTAACATGCTTTAAGATTTCCTCCCATGTTTTACTAAAAATAAGAATGTCATCTAGATACACAATAACAAAATCATCAAGAAAAGGTCTGAGTACAACATTTATTAATCTCATGAAAGTTGCAGGAGCATTGGTCAAGCCAAAAGGCATAACTAGCCACTCATACAATCCCTTCTTTGTTTTGAGAGTGGTCTTCCATACATCTTGCTCTACAACTCTGAGCTGATGGTATCCACTATGCAAGTCTAGCTTGGTGAAATAGTAGATTCCTTCAATTGATCTAAAAGATCATCTATGCAAGGAAGGGGATAATGATTTTTTATTATTATCTTATTTAGTGCTCACTAGTCAATGCACATTCTCCAAGAGCCATCTTTCTTTCTCACAAAAATGATTGGTGACCCACATGGTGATGTGCTAGGCCTGATGAACCCCTTCTTGAGAAACGCCTACTCCTACTTCTTTATTTTTTCATTCTCTAATGTAGAAAACCTGTACATTCCAATGTTAGGCAATGGAACATCTTGCTGCAAAATAATACCATGTACTATTTCCTTTTTGGGTGGAATACCTTTAGGTTCCTGAAACAGGACATCATACTCTGAAACAATCTTTTCTATATCAGCTTACTGCTTAGCATTACACCCTCAAATAAATTGGTTTGATCAGGTTTCTTTTCCTTTACAACCATTAGTAAGAATTGATTACATGAATTTATCATTCTTTTCATCTGCCTTGAATTTATGAGAGTATAATTATTCTTGAGCTTATGAGCTCTTACAAAGTATTCGATTCCATATTTAACAAGTATATACTTGTTCTCAACTATATAGAAAATATCTTTTCTATCATACAAGTAAGGACTTCCTAAAATAATTCCACATATATCCAAAGGAATTATGTCTAACTCAACCTCATCTACAAATGCTAACCCAAAAGAAAACTAGAGTTTGCATTGTCTAGTCACTTGTAGTTGTGCTTTATCATTCAACCATCCTAATGGGTATGGTTTCTTGTGAGGTGTAGTTGCTAATCCTAATTTCTTTACAATTGCTTCAAAAATCAAATTTACTTGTGAGCCACTATCAAACAAAGTATCAATCTTTTGATGTTTGGAAATAACTTGAATATCGAAAAGCTCATGTCTTTTTCTCTCATGTTCTTCATGAATAGTAGTTTGAGCAGAATTACTGGTAGATGCTTCAGAATTCTTACCTTTGATACCTGTGGCTGCAATGGTTGTTTCATCTCCCGAGTCTAACCACAAATCTTTTTAAATAGCTGCACCAGTCTTCTTCTTCTTGCCCTCGGACTTCTTAGGTCTCAGCTCTAGATGTAGAATCCAACAATGCTCATCATCATGCCCATCCTTTTTAGAGTGAGAGCATGAAGCTTTGCCTTTCTGTATAGTGTTAGCCTCCCTTGCTTTCCACTTCTGCTTTCTTTTCTCCTTTCTCTTTCTTGTAGTGGGTTTGGATGGTCCCCCCAACTTCTGGATTTCCATTCTTTCCTCTAGCGGGAGTAGCTTGTACATATACCTCATCTATACTAGTGGGATTAAACATGAGGATGGTATACCTCATGTAGCTGTGTAGACCACCAATGTACTTCAAAAGAGTCTCTGGTGAGTCTAATGAGATCCCTAGAATCAATGCTCTCTTTCTAAGTTCTTGAGTGTACCCTTGCACACTTTTCCCTTTCAACTGCCGAAGAGTTTTCCAACTCATCATGGCTTGTTGCACGTAGGCCAATGTATAGATTTTCTTCTTGATGGAAGAGACAAATTCACTCCAGACAGAGATGGTCTTACCATGTCTTTTCATGTCAGCTTGGGTTCTACCTTCCCACTAACCCAACGCAGTGCCTATGACGTGTAGGCTTGCCAGCTGAATTTTTCTCTCGTCTAAATTGATGTTCTGTACTCTGCAATACACAATCTATTTGTCTTATCTAATTGTCCAACTTTTCAGCATTTAACTCTCCATCATATATAGGCAAGTCAAATTTAACATCTAGCTTGATCAAAGATGCTTTCGTATTATGCACATGGCTATTAGGAGGTGTGAGAAAGTTTTCTTCTTTCCCTTTTCCTTTTGAGTGGTCATGGGAATGACACTCATCTTCTTCTTTGTCTTGTTTAGAACCTGATGAATCTTCATCCTTATGCTTTCTAAAGTCCCTATACATTTCTTCTACCATAGACTTTATAGCTAAGAAACATTCTATGAATTGAGGGTTTGGCCCCACAGAACCTTCCTCTGACATTGTCTTCTGAGGATAGACTCTCCCAATCTCAGGATTACTTTTGACCAACTCTCCTTCTCCTAATTTTAGCTTTGATCTAGTGAGAATTCAATAGCAAAACCAACATAAGCTTGTCTAACCTTACAGCCTAAAGCTCTGATGCCACTTGATCTGATAATCACCCAATGAGTGACCTCAATTAAGAATTATTAATTGGAGGTATTACAGACTCATGCGTTGGCGTGTCTAAGTTATTTAAGCAATGGATAATTAGATTGAAAATACATAGACACTTATAAATGGAAAACAACAAAGAAATACAGTAAGCAAATACAAGAACACAAGAAATTAATAAGGAGTTCACCCTATCCTCTAGGGCTACATCTACCGCCCAGCTTTAGTGGTGGCTTTCTTTTTATTGTGTCTTGAAGAAGAGAATTACAATGAAGGAGCTCAATATGAGTCTCTTGAAACATATTGGCTTGGCAGGGTGGTTCCTGGATTCCCCAAACCATTGGAGTACACAGAATCTCTTCCTTACCAGCTCTTTGACCTCTTTGGTCTGATAGATCCCCTCAGGGATGGCTTGAACCTCTCAAGCTCTCTGGTGCTCGACGGTGCCTTTCGTTAGCTCGACCCTCTCTTCTCTTTCTATTTTTTTCTTCACTGGTTCTTCTCTTCTCTGTCTTTTGCCTTCGATGTTCCGTCTTTCGGTTCCCGATGCCCCCTTCTATTTGGTTTGTACATGGCTTTAAATCCATTCAAGCTCATGTTGGTTTGTTTCCTCTTCCGCCTCCGTCAGATCGCTTGCTTGCAGCTACGCTTGGAGATCCTTGTTTCGGCATCATCATTAGGCTCACAGGGAGTGGCCACTTGTCCTCCTACAAACTGCGCCAGCTTGCTTCGTCAGTTCAATTCTTCATTTACATCGTGGAATGAGTCTTATGCCACCTTGGTGGTCAAAGTGGACCTCAAATTCTTCTAAATCGCAGCTTATTCCCTCGTTAAATCTGGTCTTACCATCGGGCGTGATATCAATCGTTAGATTTGGATCCCTCAGATCGAACACCATCCCCTCATTTCGCACAGTGGACTTGCTCATCCGTTAGTGTGCGATGAGCGGCGGTTTTCTCTCTCCCCCGCTTGCCACACATCAACGACTGAGTGGAATCACTCCTTTTCCATCAAAACTGCTTACCGCCCATGGATGCCCCCGAACAATACCGCCGATTTTGGAGCGGGGCCTGCCTTTAGTGCTTAGCCTTTTGTCCCACGGTTTTCCCAACCCCCACGTGACCGAGTGCTCAGGGATTCTCCATTTTGAGGGATTTCACCTAGCGATGTGCGATTAGTGCTAATTATGCATCAAAAACTACCTCTATTTCCTGATCCGAGCCTCCCACGGGCTAAGTTCATCTCCCGCACAGTCTCCATGGGCCTCAGTCATCGCTCTTTGACCGAGGTCCTCATCGTTCCATGTTGGATACCAATGCCACTGGTTTAGAGGTGTTTTTGATCGTTGTTTTAAATTCTTTGAAGTCTGTCCTGATGCGTTACAACCATGGCTCTGTTAATCATTCTTTATGGATCCAATTCAGATCATATTGTCAATCATAAGTGGAGTCGATTGTACTTGTTTTACCTGCAAATATTCAATAATTTTCCTGAGCCACACAATTTCTTTTGTTGCCTCAGTTACTGCCACATATTCTACCTCTATTTTGGAATCTGGAACTGATTATTTTCATGATCTCCAAGAGACAGCTCCTGATCTATGACTCATAGAATAACCTGAAGTAGATACCCTAGTTTCTTTGTCTCCATTGAAGTCTAAATCACAGTATCCAATCAAGTTGAAGTCACCCACCTGTGTATACTTGATTCTAAAGTCTTGCATTCCCTTCAAGTACTTTAGAACTCTTTTTGTAGCATACTAATGTCCCTCACAAGGATTTTGCATAAATCTAGAGAGGATTACAACAAAAAATGAAATGTCTGATCTGGTAGTAGTTAGCTAGTTGAGACTTCCTAAAAGCTATCTATACTTTGTTGCATCCTCAATTCCTTTCCTTCAATGGATGTGAGCTTTAAGTTTTGTTCCATTAGAGTATTCATAGGATTGCATCCAGTCATGCCAAACTTGTTCAACAGATCTCCAATGTACTTCTTTTGAGAAAGGAATATGGACTTCGGATGTTGAGTAACTTCAATACCAAGATAGTAATGAACATAGCCCAAATTAGTCATTTCAAAACCTTTCTTCAATTCCTTCTTTATGGATGAAATGTATCTTTCATTGTTTCCCATCATCAACAGATCATCTACATATACCACAAGATATACAACTGTTTTGCCAACTTTCTTGAAAAAAAAAATTGCATCATCAAGATCATAATGTTTGAAATTGATTTTCAGAATATGCTCAATTAGTTTTTCATACTAGGTTCGTGGTGCTTGTTTGAGGCCATACAGGGATTTCACAAGTCTGCATACTTTATGTTCATGTCCTTTCATAGAAAATCCTTTAGGCTAGGACATAAAAACATTTTCTTTTAGATCTCCATTCAAGAAACCATTTTTTATATCCATTTGGTGTACTTTCCAACTGTTTTGACTTGCTAGGGAAAGGAGTGTCTATATGGTAGCCCATTTTACTGTAGGGGAAAAATTTTCCTCATAATTGATCCCTTCCTTTTGTGAAAAACCTTTTGCCACAAGCCTGGATTTTCGCTTGTCAAGTGAGGCATCAACTTTATACTTGTTCTTGTAGACCCACTTGTAGCCAATTGGTTTGGCTCCCAATGGAGGGTCAACTAGCTTCCAAGTGCCATTCTTTATCAGGGTATCATACTCCTTTTGCATTGATTCTTTCGATTCATCATGAGAAGAAACTTCCTTAAAGGAAGTTGGTTCAAAATTTATAGACAAATTCAATTCACAATCATAAGAAACATCCATATCAACAAGTGAATCAAAGTCATCTACATCACCTCCATTTTGCCGGTTTGAATTTCCAGTTCCTGTCTTTCCAACCTCATCAGGATGAACACTTTCAAGTGTCTTTGTCAGCCACTTTGGGGGGCCTTTTTTAGATGGTCCAGGCTGCTCCATTGATTGAGTTGGGACTAAATCAACATTGAGTCTCCCAATTCTATCAATCACATCGCTCAAAGTATCATCCGTTGTTGGAGTTTCATGCAGG
This sequence comes from Pinus taeda, assembly GCA_000404065.3. NCBI lineage: Eukaryota > Viridiplantae > Streptophyta > Pinopsida > Pinales > Pinaceae > Pinus > Pinus taeda. The sequence continues at coordinate 83,886 of APFE030755644.1, forward strand.
GGAGAGAGTGCTTTAGAGGATGATTCCATAGATTGATCTACTATAGGAATCCCCCTTCAGGATGTGGAATCTGATTATCCAATTCTTGAAATGATTTTTCATTTGTGAATCTATCCAAGCGATCAAGTTGCTTTTCAACAAGAATGTCAGTTTTGGATGATTCAAGAAAGATTACATCTCTAGATACAACAAAATTTTTGTTGACTTCATCATAGAGATGGTATGTTTTGGAGGTGTTTGAATACCCCAAGAAGATACACTTAGGACTTCTTGCATCAAGTTTGTTTCTATGTACATTTGGTATCAAGGAAAAACTAGTGGAACTAAAGACCTTGAGATGCTTTATCGAAGGAATGTGCCCATACCACATTTCATAAGGATTCTTGTTTCTGATAGCATTATATGGACATCTATTCATTATATAGACATCACATAGAACTGCATTAGCCCAAAACATCATTTTTACATTTTTAAGAACAACATGGAGCGTACCATATTTAAGATTGTCCTATTCATTCTTTTAGCTACTCTGTTATGTTGGGAATTATAGGGCACAGTTGTTTGATGTTTGATCCCATGTTGGCGAAGATAGTTTTAAAATTCATTTGAACTATGTTCTCTTCCATTATCAATGCAAATAGAGCCAATATGAGATTGTACATCATTTTCAATCCATGCAAGAAAGTTCTTGAATGTTTGAAAAGCATCAGATTTGTTCTTCAATAAATAAACCCAACACATTTTGGTGTAGTCATCAATAAATGTCATCATATATTTATTTCCATTTGCAGAAGGAATAGGCATTAGACCACATAAAGCTGAATGAATGAGTTCAAGTTTTCTATGTTCTCTTCAATGTGAATCATAAAAAGATGTTTGCTATGCTTTCCTAGAATTTAAGCATCACATTGCTTAAGTTTCCTAGGAATTGTAGGTAAACCAGTTAAGATCATTTTTCTTCAATAAGTAGAGGCTATCATAGTTCAAATGTCCAAATCTAGCATGCCATAACAAACTTGATGGAAGTGTACCTTCTTCATAATGAGAATTGTATGAGAAATGTTGTGCATGAGTAGAGGTACCTTGCAGCTTGAGAAGCCTTTCTTCTTCTATTCCCCTCATGGAAAGTGAGTGGTCAGATGCTTTTCTCACTTCAAGCTTGCCATCAAACATATGAATGGAGTGACTTTGCTAGTGAATGTGGACCAAGGACAACAAGTTTGTCTTCAGCTGTGGGAGATATAGAACATGATGCAGAAGAAAGTTTGCAAGACCATGCAATTTGAGCCTGCCTATGCGAAGTCCTGATGGATTGATTTTTTATTGGTTTGCAAAGTATACTACTCCATCAACATTGTCAGTAAATTCTTCAAAAAGATCTTTTCTATGAGTCATGTGGCAAGTTGCTCCTGGATCAAGCAACCAATCTTTTCTCCAAGAAGCAAGTGAAGCATGAAATAAATCTTCATTTACTCCAATATTACAGTGTGCCACAACATAATGAGTGGATTCGGGTGCTTTACCATTGTCTCTGTCATTAGTTTTACCTTTGGGTTGATTTCTTTCCTGCACAATTTTGTCCCAAGGTATTTTGCATGTACAGGCATCATGTGATCCATTTCTTTTGCAGCGTATGTAGTGCAAATTTGACTTTTACCCTTGGGAGTGTCTACCCCCCTGCCTCTAAAATATCTTACTCTTCCTCTTCGACCACCTCTTCCTCTGGAAGAATCTTGAGCAAGATTGTTTTCTTTATGAGCAAGGCACACAACCTCTTCAGAAGATTCAGGGGTTGTCTTCTTTCTAAAAGCTTTCTCTCTTTCAGCAAATGTTTTCACAAGAGAGTCAAAGGTAATATCTTTGATATTTCCATTTGCTTGCAATGACTCAAGATAATGGAGTAAGTAGGATAAATTTCCTTGAGAAAAGCGATAAGAGGAATATCCAATACAACCTTAGTGGCTTTGATATCATGAATTATAGATTTTACATAAGATGCAAGAGCAAGATGATCATTATTTTGCAATTCAAGAGTGAAGAGTTTAATCATGAGTTGAACAACTTCAAGTGCAGAATGTGAGTCATAGAGTTCTTTTAGCTTTTGTAAGGCTTCGAAAGTAGTTGAAAATGGAAAAATATGGCGACTCACCTCTTCACTTAAAAATGCTACAATTAATGCATAGGCTTTGCTGTTCTTATTTTCGCAAATAGCGAACTCTTCTTCAGAGGCAGGTTGTTCTGGTACTTTGTCTCCGTCTCCAATACATACTCCTTTCCACAGCTCATTGAAAATGAGGGTAGATTGTATCTTCCTGGACCACTCAGGATAGTTCTCCTTTCCACTGAGAACTACTCCCACAATAGATATGATTGAATGCATTGAAAAATTTGTCAATGATTGACCAAAATCGACAATACTGGAAGAACTATAATTCCAAGATATTGAGACAATGAAACAATATGGCTTTACATGTACCAAAATAGTGGCTTGGAATCCTTTATATATATATATATATATATAGATATATATAGATATACCAAAAATAATGATATTAAATATACCAAAGAAAACACTGCAACGCTAGTGATTTTGGTTGATTAACGCATTTCATAGTCAATAAACAAGCATGCACCACGAGCTCTACAAAGTTCCATTGCAGATTTGGAGAAGCAGTGGCATTACAATGGAAACTGAGCCTGCATTTGTTTTGATGTTGGAGCAGCAACGGCATTACAATGAGGTCCATGCTCACCTTTTTTCTTCAATCACTAGCACACCACGCACCAAGAGATATATCAATGCACGGGCTCTGGGCTCCATTCACTTCGCTTGGCTTTCCAATAGTTAAGGCACCATGGTTACGTTGTCTTGCTCAGCAAAAATGCCTTGTCATTCTCCTCTCCTCAGTATAGTCTACAAACCACCACTCAACATCATACCAAACGATGTAGCATCAAACTTATAATTGAGTCTGAGAATGAAATTTGTCACGGGGAGAGGGTGTGGCAGAGGGATACTGGGGCTAAGGAAGTAAAGGGAACTTTACAAATTTTCTTGCCAAGATAACAGTGAGGACAAAATATTCATGAGAAGAATGACATCCCACAAAAATTTCACGTATGAAAAAAATGACAAGAAAAACTGAAGAGGGAGAGCGAGCAAGGAAATACAAAGAAATCAATGCACATCCCCAGAATCAAAGACCCTATCAGAGATTTTCAAGACCACCATTCTACAACGCAACAATGCTAATGATAATAATAACAACGGAGACATTGAAGAGTACAACAGAGAGACGTTTCTTTGGCCGTGGCACTATCAATTGCAAGAGTTGTGAATGTGGTTACGAAGGCGAAAGAGTCAAAGCACACGGAGGCGAAGGTGAAGAATAATGTCAGAGATTATGCGAATGACAGTATATAATGGGCAACGTTTAAATAGTGGCAGCATTTAATGGGCAGCAACTATGGAGGGGGCAGTGGACAGACTGCAAAAAAATGGTAGAAGGGAGTTACAAGACTAGAAGGAGATGCCAAAAATGGAGCTGACTCCGATACCATGTCAGACCAGGCAGTAACTCCACCAAATCAATTCATATCTTATTCCTTCAGGTTGGTCTTTATTATATACATGAGGGAGATATTGTTCACTTCATCTCCCGATCACTGTTCATATTTCTTATTATTTATTTACATCAATTACATTTACTCACCCAATCCTGACGATTAGGTGTCAACAGAACTAATAGATGATAATGAAGCTAATGTCAGAGGGCATTAAAACTTCTTGACGATTCTCATATAAGTATGAGGTCCCTATGTTCAGATTTGTTTTTATGACATGTACATTACATCTTCATGATGTGTTTGACGAAATTCCTGTCATGGTTAGGATGAGTCAAGTCAGGTCCTTGTTCAAGTTTTGAACTAGAGGCATTGTCTTCTTGTTATTTACCATTTATCATAATTTCATCAAGTTATGGGTAGAGGCTTGAGTCTTAGCCCTAAAAATGTGGCTAAGAGTTGAGGGTTGCTGGCACATAATTGCTTGAAAAAGATTGTAGTCGCATGGAGGCCTTGGTATTGGAGTGACTGGAGGACTTCATTCACATGGAGGGATTGTAATGGGAGCGACTTGATGAGCCTCATCACTGGGTAACTATATGGACCTTAATACATCTCCAAGCTCATTAAAAGAAACTCTTGTCATAGTTCCTTGCATATTTTAATTATGTTTTTCTTAATGAGATGAGTAAAAGTAAGATGTTATGTCTAGTGGTCTAATGTGCATTGATTACAGGCTTTTGAGAGTAAATCATGGAAATTTTGGCTAATTAAGGGCAGAAACTTGAATAAGACAAGGAGGATATGTTCTAGGAGATAGATCCACCTTATTTAATCCTCACTCATTCGAATATTCCTCAATCAAATCACACTAGCTCGGAGTTGCAAGTTGCAAGCAACCGAGCCAGTGACAGTTAAGAGCTAGCTCATCTTGATTTTGGGAGCCAAGCCTCCCTAGATGTTGTTGGAGACTTCATTTGTATAAATAAGGAGGCCTAGAGCCTCATTAGGATTCAGATTTTTTATGTAAGAGCACTAGGCATTTCTAAGTTCAAGCTTTGTGGAAAAACATTGTTATGTAATTTTTCTGATATGATAATGAGAATGAAAATTTCTTTGATCCAACACTGAGTTGACTTAGAGGGCTGAAGCTCTTGGGTTAGGTCCCAACCCTAGTAGCAAAGGCTCCTCTTTTTGTACTTGCATGCTTAGGTGATTTCATAGATTAATGGTTGAATTGGTTTTAGCATTGTTTCATTGCAAGTAGTTGTGAATTTGATTAGTTTGCTTCCATTTGTGCATTGCTTTAGAAGTAGCTTAGAAAGATAAATGAATACCATAAAGACTGATAACAGGTGGATTTGGCCTCACTCCTCCCTTCCAAGACCATGGTTTGAGAAAAAACTCCTATTCAGCCCCAAAAAGAAAGAATTTTGATTTCTTATGGTTTTTAGGGTTTTCTGCTACATAGGCTTGCATATTTTCAGTTTCAGAGATAGGTTTCAATTGTCATTTATGATATCTTCAACTTTGTATTAGATCTCATGGTATTTTACAATCTTTTGTAAGCATTTCCATGCATGAACTAGGCAACTAAATAATGAAATTATGTTTTCTTAAGTTGATTGGAAATCTTCCTTGTTTGATTTGATTCATGGATAAATTCCAGCAATGTATATATTGTAGGAGTTTCAATAGTGTAGGAAGATCTCATGCCAGCAACCCCAACTTAATCTCAAGAATCCATTATCACCTAAAGCCACCAAGTCCCTCAACTAATTCATCATTTCATAAGAACAACTTTCCAGGTTTTTTGAGAAAATCCAGCCATCTTACAAACTCTATTTTGAGCTCTGAAGAAGTCCTAGCCACTCCCTTGCCCTATTTCTTCCATCATTCACCTTCCCTAAGACCTATACCACCTTACAAATCACTCCTATTTCTCTCTGTCGGATCCTCTAGGAGTACAAGGGGTCTTGTAGGAGCATTAGGACATCATGTAGGATGCATTAGGACATCCTGTAGGATGCATTAGGCCATATTGTAGGATGACCTGTAGTGGCTCGTTTTGAGGCTGATTTGTGGAAAAATCATCCAAAAAGATAGGAGAAGACCCCTACTTTCCTCCCAAACCATCTTACCTTCCATCACCATCTCTAACCCACATACCACATCACCAAGAAGATTTAGCATTCACATTTTCACAAAAAAGGACAAAAAGGAAAAAGGAGTTATTGAGTTCATTCATATGCACAGCAGTAGAATGTTTTGTTATTTCAGATTGCATGCCTAGGAAAGTTTGGATTAAACAAATGTTAGCTTAGAACTCTTTTGAAGTAAGATCTCTTAGAAATTAGTTGGATGAGTGGTGTGTTTAAAGCATTGATTTTAGTATTTCCTTACTGCTGTAGACAATCTTCCAATTCTCCCGATTAGTGCAAAATTCCCCTTTTTTCATTGGTAGTCAAACTTCTTTTGAATCAATAGAAGGCTAGTTTGAGAAACCATATTGGTCTATTGCCAGCTCCGCAGTGACAAAGAGTGGACCCATCGCATCTGCTTGTGTATACAACATTGTCACCTCCACGTTTATATGAACCCTATTTGATAAAGTAAAGTTGATAGCCATAGGAGTTGCAACATTCTTGCTGCAATAATGGTGCTCATCACTTTTTGGCACTGTTGTAGGGCAGGTGTCTGAGTAAGATATGATTTTTTATTTATTTCTTCCATTTCTTGTCTATGACATTCTGCTATTAGCTTCATTTATGCAAAAGTAATTGTAAATTGGTTTGCTTTCCTTTCCATTCTGCAAGTGAGATTTCATTCAATAGTCAGTTTCCATTCAATTTGTTATTTTAATTCTTCAATTAGTCTCAAAGATTGAAAAAGCACAAAACAAAACAAAAACACTTCTTTCATCCCTCGTAGGAATAGGGATAACTTAGGAAAATTTCTACCAAATACCCCCACCACTTCAAGTGGCCAACCTTCCCTCTTCTTTGGTGGCTATGAATTGAAGGACCACTTAGGTGAACAACCAGAGATTTTTGAAGAGCCTACAAGGGGAGAAGAAGAAGGAGAACCCATTCCAACTAACCTAATGGCTGAAAATATAAATGATAGAGGAGATAGAGAAAGAATTTAGGGTAATTTTCCCATCAAATAAACTAATGGGGATACCAAGATGAAAAACAAAAGCCCCTCTACTCTTCCTCATTTCCATGGCCTAACCTCAAAAGATCCAGATACTTTCTTGTTTGAGTTCATTGTCATATGTAGAACTTATGATTACACCACTCATGATCATAAGATGAAATTATTCCTATCCACTCTCAAGGATGCAACTCTTCACTCGTTCATGGGTTTACCTGGGGATAGCATCACAACCTACGCTCAGATGCAACAAGCCTTCAACAACAAGTATCGAGACTACTACAGGTACAAAGACACTAAAGAGGAAAATTTTAGGATGACCTTGGGGCATGATGAATCCTTAGACGACTATGAAGAGAGATTCTAGCTTAGCTACAAAAGGGCCAGGTGCACACTTGATCCTAAGTCACTAAAGCTAGTCCTGCTCCGGGGGGTAATTGAAGATCTTTTGGATACCCTAAACCTACTAGTAGGTGGGGACATCTACCAGCTACCCTATGAAGATATCAAGATTGTCTTTAAGAATCATTCTAGGGAAGCTAGGAAAAATGGTAGGGGTAGTCAACCAATGGACAAATCATCCTCTTCCAACACCTCCATAGAATGTGAAATTGGAAATATGTTGGATTTCAAGAGTGAAATGTTGCAAACCCTCACCCTACAAATGGACACTATGCACATCAAGAGAAAGCAGGAGAAAGCAGAGAGAGCATTAGCCATCTTCTGCCCTAGATGCACAAGGAGGCATCCTAGGAATGAATGTCCATTACAAATTATAGAAATATGCTCAGTCTGTGAATAAAACCACTCCACAGAAAAGTGCCCTTCTCTACCTCGACTAAAAGTTGTGTATCAGGGAACTAAAGGGGCGACTGAACAACTCTGCTACATAAATAAAAGGACACCTCATGGGCCTCGACCACACCAGCATGGCATGCAAGGGTCATACTATGCATATTAAAACCCTAACCAAAACACATCCAGTCCCTCTAGGGCCCCCCCTGCTCATTCCTCCTAGTCTACACCTTCTCCTTGGTCTTTTTCACCTCAGTACCATTCCTAGTCGACCAACCAGTCATTTCTACCATATACTCCACCACATCCTTAGTGGAATGCACCACCCCAGGGGTGGAGGTCCCCATACAACAATTTTCCAGCTTTATTGCCTTCACCTCCTACTCAACCACAACTTTTACACCCTGCTCCACCTAAACAACCTCAGATGCCTGCCCAACCAAATATGATCCTGAACAATAGATAGGCACAACAAGTATACAATGGAGAGACATTCCACCCTGATTATGCTGTGGAAATTTAGGAAATCAACCTAAGGTTTGGGAGAGTGCTCCCAAACAACCAATCTCCATATCCACCTAGGCAGAGTGAGAAGGAAGGAGAGGAAATTATGCCTAAGTTGAATCCACCACCCTTTCCTGAAATATTAACTCAGCCATTCCATCCTACCCCAGAAGAGAATGAACTTCTAAGTGAATTTAAAAATATGTGTGTCAAAATTCCACTTCTCCACATCATTAAGGATGTACCTATTTACAACAAATTGATTAAAGAGATGTGTTTCAAACATCCAGCGAGGTGAAAAAGACACACCCCTACCATTAATGTCATTGGGTAGTTGTCTAACTTAAAGGTGGGGTAGGTAATTTGCCTAAAGTATTTAGACCCTAGAAGCCCTTTGGTAGATGTACACATCAATGGCACCATTATCCCACACACCTTGATTGATCTTGGGGATGCCATTAATGTGATGACTAAGGACATCATGCTCAAGCTAAATCTCCAGGGTTCATTGAGAAAGACCACAACAGGCTTGCAGCTTGCAGACCATTCCACAGTAGCCCCTGAGGGGATTGTTTAGGATGTGATGGTCTCCATCGACTCTTGGGAACACCCTGCAGACTTCTTAGTTCTCTAGCCTAAGGCCAAGATTAATGTTCATCCTCTCATACTTTGGAGGCCTTGGTTAGCCACTATCGATGCCTAGATCCTCTGCAAGACCGGAAATATGACTATAAAAAATGGGCATCTGTCCAAGCAGTTAGTCTTGTACCCTCCTTCTTAGCCATCTTTAGAACATGATTTAGATTTATGGCCAGAAGAGGAGGAAGAAGATGAAGTCTACTCAGCCCAACTCTATACCCTAGAAGCTACCATGGGAGGAGGACAACTAGATGAAGATGATTCGATTGAACACATACTCCAAAATCCGACTCCCAACACCTTGTCCTTAGAGGACGTAATAAAGGAAAACAAGAGAAACCATCAGATTGATCTATACTTAGCTGATTCAAACCCTACTCGAGTTAAGACAATAGAATTCAGCCGTGAAAGAACTTTGAAAATCAACCCCTCTTTTTGTACACTAAGAAGAAAAGTTGTGAAACATGCTAAGGGAACATCTGGATGCCTTTGCTTAGAGTTACAAGGAAATGCAGGGAGTGCACCCCTTGGTGTGTACTCACCACATTTATATGAAAGAAGGTTGCAAACCAGTTTGACAACCCCAAAGGAGAATGAATCCAACTCTCAAGGATATAGTCAAAGAAGAACTACAAAAGCTGCTAGATGCAGGATTCATTTGCCCTATCTTGGATAGTGAGTGGGTTTGTCCTTTGGTGTTGGTTCCAAAGAAAAATGGGAAGTGGAGGATTTGCGTCAATTACAGATATTTAAACAAAGCAACAAATAAGGACCATTTCCCTCTACCTTTCATTGACCAAGTGTTAGATGGCCTAGCAAGGAAAAAGCTTTTCTCTTTCCTAGATGGGCTCAATGGGTAAAATCAAATCCAGATCAGCCCAAAGGACCAGGATAAAACCACCTACACCTGTCCTTGGGCTACCTTTGCCTATAGAGTCCTTCCTTTTGGCCTATGCAATGCCCCTGCCACTTTCCATAGGGCAGTCCTGAGTATCTTTTTCGAGCTAGTCCATGATGCAATAGAAATTTATATGGATGATTTTACACCCTATGGGTCTGATTTCGAGGAGGCTCTGTCCAATGTGGGTTATTGATGACTGCAGGGACGTTTCTAGGTCATTCAATGTCCCAGAAAGGACTGCAAGTGCACCCAAATAAGATAATCATCATCCAAAGGGTCCCACCTCCCCAAAAATAGAGGGATGTCATAATTCTTCTAGGTTTAGCTAGATACTATAGGAGATTTATAAAAGACTTTAGCAAGTTAGCTTCTCCTTTAATTGGGTTATTGGCCAAAGACTCTGAATTTTTTATGTCAGAAAGCTATCAAGAGGCCTTGGACACCCTAAAGGACAAGTTGACCATTGCACCTATCCTCCAATGCCCAAATTGGGCCCTTCCTTTCCATATACATGATGATGCCTCTCACAAAGTCATAGGAGCAAATTTAGTCCAAATAGATGGCAGCTACCTTACGCCATTTACTTCATCAATAAGAATTTGTCAAAAGTTGAGCTGAACTACACAATGACTGAAAAGGAGCTCCTAGTTGTTGTGCATTCATTGAACAAATTTAGGCATTGCATTACAGCTTACCAAACATTTGTACATACTGACCATGCTGCAATTAAACACTTGATGAATACACGTGAAGCAAATCCCCAAATTATTAGATGGTTACTTTTATTGCAATAGTTTGATTTAAATATTATTGATAAGCCTAGGAAGGAGAATGTCATTGTAGATTTTTTAAACCAGATTGACTTTGCCTATAGTGGAGGAAGGAATGGTTGATGATCAGTTATCGGATGAACAATTATTCGCCATTTCAATTCTCTCTCCACGGTTTGCTAACATAGAAAATTACTTGGTGTCTACATAGTTTCCACCAAATTTTCCCTCCAAGGAAAAGATAAAGATTGTGAGGAAGAGCACCCCATTCACTTGGATTAGGGGAAACCTCTTCAAACTATGAGAAGATGTGTCAGGGAGGAGGAAGTCTTTGACATCCTTCTAACCTATCATGATGGGCCTTGTGGAGGTCACTTTGTAGCCAAAATGACAACATTCAAGGTGTTACAACCTGGTTATTACTGACCCACTCTTCACCAGGATGTGAGAAGGTATACTAGTCAATGTGATCGGTGCCAAAGGATGGGGAAACCTACCCCAAGGGATGAAATGCCTCTACAACCTCAAGTGAATTTTGAGCCATTTGACAAGTGGGACACAGATTTCATTGGACCCATTGAACCTCCATCTAGGCAAAAGTAGTACGTCATTGTGTGCACTGACTATTTAACCAAGTGCGCTGAAGCCAAGGCCATCAAAGAAAAACCAAAAGAGAAAGTGGTTGAGTTCTTAACAGAAAATGTGTTTTATAAGTTTGGGTACCCTAAAGAACTGGTCACTAATCAAGGAAGTCAGTTTACATCTCACATGATTGAAAATTTGTTAAGGTAGCACAAGATCAAGCATAGAACATCCACTCCTTACCACCCACAAGGTAATGGGAAAGTGGAGGTAACCAATAGAGCATTGGAAGTCATTCTGACCAAAGTGATTAGTAGCAGCAGAAAGGACTGGGCAAATAGATTAGTTGAGGCCACTTCGGCCTACAATACCACCTAGAAGGCCACCATTGGATTCACTCCTGATGATCTAGTCTACGGGAAGAAATCTCGACTATCAATAGAATTTGAATACAACACCTTAATGATGGAAACACAACTAGATCTAGATCTCACCAGGGCACAACAAGAGAGACCAGTTGAATGGGTTAGATGAATTTAGGATGCAAGCCCTCCTACACATAAAGGTGACTCAAGTTCAAAGGAATATTTGTCATGACAAGAACATAAAGGGCAAACAGTTTCATTAAGGTGATTGGGCTCTTTTGTATGATTCTAGATACAAGGATTTTAAAGGCAGGTTAAGGACTAGATGGTTGGGCCATTATATCATAGAAAAATGTCATGAACATTGTTGAGTACACATAACAACCATTGATGCAAAATTTATCCCTTTACTTGTCAATGGGTACAGATTGAAGTTATACAAGAAGCCCTTGTCAAAGTAAGAATTCATCATTGGCATCACCAAGACAGTGATGGTGGTAGAGAAAGTCTCAGCTTCTACCTCATCAAGTCCCTAAAAAAGGAAATAAAAAAAGGAAAAAAATAAGGGGACTCAAGTGAAAACCTCCATGAGGCACTTGAGTCCCACTATTGGGTGAAAAACCTCTTGAGGATGACCAATGGTGTTGAAAAGAAAAGAAAAAATATAAATATATTTGGGTGAAAACCTCGTTTGAGGTACCCAGGGAAACAAAGCTAGGATGAAAGCCTCCAAAACCTCTTTTGAGGTACCCAGGGCAACAAAGTTAGGATGAAAGCCTCTTGCAGGCACACTAGTTGTTTTCAAAACAAAAAACAAAAAACATAAAAAAAAGAGAGAAAAGAAAAAGTTTGAAAATGTTGTTTGCAGGTCAATAGGAGGAGTAACACAAGGACCTACACAATCCATATTTTCATTCCTCCATCCCATATTCTTCATTATCCCATTAATCACTCCATTTATGAACTCCTCTAGCTCGGTTTACACACACTATGTGGTTTCTACAAGATTCCCTATAATCCTACATGATTGCCAAGAAAAGTGACCCTAGAGTAAGGGGATGACTAGCCTGTGTCAAAAAAATAAAATATTTACTCCACCACATCATCACCATGTTACCCCTACATCCATCCAATAAGTCAATTCAAAAAATTACATTTTTCAAACAATAAAAAAACAAAATAGAAGAGTGTGAGAACAAAGGACAAGAGGACAATACCTGAAGGCTATACCTCTCACCTACCAATCAATAGATTCCTTCTCTACCCATGTCAGCAATCCTCATGCTTCGAAAGTGAAGAAAAGTATGAAACGTTTAGGGTAGAGGCAGCTACAGGACATCATGTAGGTTTCCTATAAGAAATGTTGTAGCAGCCTATCCCATAAAAGGAAATTTCACAGGGTTTCAGCCATCTTCATCATAGAGATTCCAATGTCAAGGAAACTCCTCCAAAGCTAAGAAGCAGTAGTAGGATCATCAACATCACTCTCCAGTACCTACACATCAAAGGAAACAAGCATCAAAATAGGCCAATACAAAAAAATATGCAACAACTATACAACACAGGGACATCATTCTCTAACAAGCATCATCATCAAAGCATATTACCCACAGGTGTGTCATCTTTCTTATGCTCTCTCGTTATCACGATATGATAAAAAATGTAGGATTATGTAAGAGTTGGTTTTATAAGCAAAGGTGACCAGTTAACTTGGCCACCTTCGGCCAGTCGACGAGGAGAAAAAAATTAGACCACTCCACACGTGGCACTAGTGAAATCAAAAGAAAAAGGAGATAATGCCAAAAATGGTTAAATTACGGATGATTGAAGTAGGAGATGATTACGAGGTAAGGAGGAATGATGGAGTGATAGTGGGACCAACAGTCCAAAAGGAGGTGCTCATACTTAGGTAGCCAACACACCATCCCACACGATCACCCATATAAGGAAATAAAACATTAATTTCCATGCAAAGAAAGCATTAGAAATCTTTAGGATTCATCAAAATAAGGTTGCTCTCGGCCTCTTGAAGCAACATCTATAGGAAATACGGTGATGATTTTCCAACACAGGGGCACCTGCAGGATCCTATAGGAAAACCTATAGGATCCTACAGAAAGACCTACAAGATATAGAGTAGTCATTTACAAGATTATCAGTGGGCTTTAAGGGAGGAGAGATCAAAGGTTGCCCTCATATGACAGAGTCCAATGACATAGGAGCTATACCTTCCCATATTTTCCAGTTAAAAATAAAGAAAAAATCCTCCATTTGGTTAAGAAAGTTGCACTCTAGGGGAATTATATTGCAGAGTTATCATTTAAATCTCTCGCCCACTAGAATTCTCAAATTATATCCATACAAGCCTCCACAATTATGAAGAGAAATATCACAGGGGGTTTTAACAAGAGAGAACCCACAAACATGGTAAGAATTCATCAGCCCCTCCTATAGTAGAAATTTTCAAAGGCACATTTGGATGGGTTTCTTTGAAAGAATGAGAAGACACAATGATGAAGTGGCCAAAGACTTTGCTCTCTCACTCATACCCCTCACTAGGACCCATGCCACTGCTGTGGTGAAAGGCCTATTAGTAGAAATCACCCCTAAAATTATAAGCAGAATCACCATGCTCTGTTTAGGGTTACCTTGGAGAAAAGAAGATAAGGGTAATAGCACCCTTGCAAAGAAGAAATTCCTTTTGGAAGGGGAGGAAGCAATGGAGGACAAAAATGGGGTCATAATGGAAATCCTTCCATACCCTTGGAATGAAGTTAGTTACCACCTCATTAAAAATATATCACGTGAAGGGAGATACAATGTGGTGTATGGATACCATTTTAGACTTCCCGAATAATTGCGATTTGGAGTGGACACACATCCTCAAAAAAGACTAAGTATACCCTACTTTCTTCTTCAATCAATTATAGATATGAGCATCAAGGTGTAGGAGGGAAAACATCAACAACTAGCTCACCATGGGTTAATCAAACTTACCCTAGAAGATGCTCTACAAAACCTAAGACTCCCTATTACATGGAAAACTTTCAGAGACATGCAGGAAGAGGGAGAAATTCAAGTACTTGAACATGACAAAATCCCCACTACTAGTGAGAGGGATGAAGAAACAGAGGGAAAATATGAAGAGGAAACAGAGGAGGAAAAAGATGAAGAAAAGAAAGAGGAAGATGAAGAAGAGACAGAAGAAGAAACAAAAGAAGAGACAGATGAGCAGAGTGAGGAACTAGAGGAAGAAGAGAAAGAGAAAGACAAGGATGAAAAGGAGGATGGAAAAGAAGAAACAAAAGGGAAGGAAGAACAGAGGTCTATAGTGCAAGGAAAAGAAGGGGAAGAATCACCAAGGGTATCTCCAAAACCCACTGAGAAAGAGGCAGGAGTTGCTCTTACTGCCCTAAGTACACCTATCAAGACAAAAGGGAAGAGATAGAAACAAACCCCATTGTACTTTAGGACAAGAAAAATCACAAGGATTAGGCAAGGAAGACCTAAAACACCCACCAAAATTCCTATTGTCATCGAAGTCTCACCAAAGTAGCAAGAAAAGGTAGCTCCTCTTGAGAAAAATCAAGAAGAAGGATCATCAGGACAAGCCTCTCCCAAATCTCCCATCACTTATGTTAGGAGGTCTGTCACAAGGTCTACCTCATCAAAAGGAAAAGGTCTCCTACAGAAGATATAGAAAGACCTATAGGAAGCAGAGACCATCCTACAGGAAACTCTGCTAAACCTATAGGAAACTCAAAAAATGGACCAAGAAGATATCACTCCGCAATAAAGAAAAAAGGAAGACCCAAAACTGAGAGAACCTAGTCCACAACCCAACCTCAACTCTTACTACATGTTAATTGAAGGGGGTAGGGTCATCCCATAGAAGTTTTCCATCCCTTTATTCTTTGAAATTGAGAAAGAAATGGCAAGGACACACAGGTGGATGCAGATTTCCAAATCAAAAGGAGTGGAAGATGTAGGGCACATGGAGGAGAAATTGAAGGAGATCGGTAGAGAACTAAGCAGCATGAGGGACATACAGGCAATGATGAAAGCTTAGTTGGAGGCAAAGAATGCTTGGCTAAGGGGACATCTACAAGAAAGGGAAAGTTAGTTGGCATTTATGGCCAGTTTATCCTTAGAGGCAATCCAGTGCAGGATGCTAGCAAAGTCTTATGCCTTGTATCTCAAGGAACAGTGGCTAAAATTCATAATTAAGACTTTAACACGGAGAGGCACTATGCACTTCCAAGACTATAGAAAATTCATTGATCTTTGTGATCAAATTACCTTGGAAGATAGAGCAAAAATGTATGAGTTTTACCTACACAACTTGGCCTTGAAATATTTGAGTGTGAGGGACCCAAAATTGAAACTAAAGGACTTGCAATTGATGGCTCTAGCACCATTGATGAATCATGAGGAGGCAAGAGTTGTAGAAATGAAAAAGGTAATGGAAAGAGAAGAGACAAAACCCCTCATGATAAGAGTTGAGCAATATAATCCAATGGTTGTCATCAGCACCCATAACATGATTGCAAATGATCCTAAGCTTGCACCAAGGTACCTTGCTGCACAAGAGAAAACAATCACACACTTTGAAGACATGTTCAGATTTCTAGGAGATAACAGTATGCAAGCTTGCCAAATGAGATGGAACACCTTGCGTTACATCCTGAATATTAGAGAAAACAATTCTCCCTTGTGGATGAGAGAGGCACTAAATAGAACAACCATGTATAATCAAGCTCTACAAAGACTTTAAGTCAATTGGATTGGCTTGAGACTCAGTCCACCCCTGCTCCTAGGGATGTTGGAAGGAAGGAAAGAAGAAGAAGAAAGAAAGTAGTGGGAAGAAATAGAGAGAAAGGCAGGATTTCAGTCACAGGAAGAAGAAACTATAGGAGAAGCATGGGATGTCAGGGACGCCACAAGAGTAATGAAGGATATGGATATAGATTAAGTTTCTCAGAGGATGAGCAACACCTTAAGTAGGGTGGTGATGATGAGTCTCATCATTCGGTAAATATATGGACCTTAATACATGTCCAAGCTCATTAAAATCAACTCTTCTCATAATTCCTTACATATTTTAATTATATTTTTCTTAGTGAGATGAGTAAAAGTAAGATGTTATGTCTAGTGGTCTAATGTGCATTGATTGCAGGTTTTTCAGAGAAAATCATGGAAATTTTGGCTAATTAAGGGCAGAAACTCAAATGAGACAAGGAGGATAGATTATAGGAGATAGATCCTCCTCATTTAATCCTCACTCATTCCAATATTCCTTAATCAAATCACACTAGCTTGGAGTTGCAAGCAGCCGAGTCATGGAGATCATGGGCAGCTGAGCTAGTGACAGTTAAGAGCCAGTTCATCTTGAGTTTGGGAGCCAAGCCTCCTAATATTTAATGATCCAAAATGGATCCAAAGCACCCTCTGAGTCCTCAAATTATTCAAAACTATCACATGAGAAGAATTTTTGGAAAAAGGTCGGATAATACTATCGGGAAGCAAAAACATAGAGAAAACATTGAAAAACAGAGTATCGACGGTTTAAAACTATTTTGCATGAGAGCCGTCGGATCTGGCCGATCAACCATCCAGATCCGATCAGCACATTGCAATCGGAGAAGGCAGGCAGAGCTTATCGGAGGAGGCTATATGGGAAGTGTGATAGCGACCAGTGTGAATAAAAGAGAGTCATTGATCTATGCACGTAGATCAACAGTCTAGATTTAATGACGCTATTGCATCGTTGATATATATATATATATATATATATATATATATATATTATATATATATATATAATATATATATATATATTAACCGTGACCCGGAGGATTGGCGACATGCAATTACGATATCGCAATATTGCATCGAAGCAAAGCAAGGGAGTAGGGCCGATAACAAATGTGACTGTGATGAACCGGACCCGATAAAATTATAAACGATATTTGATATATTTTCAAGTCCAAAAAAAGGGATTTTTCAATGTAAATCACATTTTCATTAAATCAACGAAAAACAAAAGAAAATGTGTCGATGCGATGAAACCAGGCCGGAAAGGGTTTGTTAATGCAAATCTATATTATTTCAGGTCCGTTATGAGCATGATTTTCATGTTTTAATGTATTTTTAAATATAAAAGGAAACCACAAAACAAGCGGGATTTTGGGAGCACTGAAGGCGGTAAGAGATTTTGGCCAAGCTCCGCTCGAGCCCATATATTGACTGCCACGCGTCCAGGCCCTGGAGAGAGAAAACTACTCTTTTTGAGCAGTTAACTCCTGTACACATGGGCTGCCTGAAATGAACCACAACTGTTGGATCTAGATATTCCAGATCAATGGTGGATATGCAATAAGCGACATAAAGGTAGACCTGATAGGACTTATAAGGGGAATTTATAGTATTTCAAATCCGATAAACAACAATTTGGCGAATTTCCTGTGTTTTTAGTGTATTTCTTTGTGAACATAGAGAATGTTGTTTTTGGGGATTTCAAAGGCCCGATGATCCATTCCATTATAGAACAGGTGGCCACCATCCTTGAAGGCGTTTAGCAATGGTTTCTAAGGCTCAAATGGGGATCTAAGCGGACAAACGCTAGTAAGCAAGAGAGCCCAAGAAGGAGAAACAAAAAAACAACGCCGATTGGCTTTAACACCACAGAAGATAGAAGACAGTGACAAGAAATGCTGAGACAGAGAGAAAATAGAGATAGAGAGTTAGTGAGGAGAGTCTGTGTACTTAGAAAGACTTAGGGGATCCAAGTAAAGCCTTGTTGTTTTGTGTCTGTTGTGTGAAACTCAAATTGAGCTCACTTTTGTAAAAACTCTGCCTCTGAAGACATAATACGGAGGTCACCACTGAAGCTAGACCAGGAGACGTATTCCAGGAGCATTGGGTGAACTACTTATTAAACCTGTTGTGTTTATGTGTGCTATCTATTATGTTCTTTAACTACTTCATTGTCTATGTATTTTGCAATCTTATCAATCCATTACACAAAGTAACATAGGCAAATCCATGCACATGAGTCTATAATACCTTAATAATTGTCTAAGATCTCATTATCAGATCATTTAAGGAAGTCGTTGGAGACTTCAATTGTATAAATAAGGAGGCCTAGAGCCTCAATAGGATTCATATTTTTTATGTAAGAGCAGTAAGCATTTTCAAGTTCAAGCTTTGTGGAAAAACATTGTTATGTAATTTTTGTAATATCATAACGAGAATGAAAATTTCCTTGATTCAACACTAGTTGATTCAGAGGGATGAAGCTCTTCGGTTAGGGCCCAACCCTAGCAGCAAAGGCTCCTCTTTGTGTACTTGTATGCTTAGGTGATTTCATATATTAATGGTTGAATTGTTTTTAGAATTGTTTCATTGCAAGTAGTTGTGAATTTAATTAGATTTCTTCCATTTGTGCAATGCTTTAGCAATATCTTAGAAAGATAAAGGAATAAAAAAAGTTTGATAACATGTGTATTTGGCCTCACTCCTCCCTTCCGGGACCATGGTTTGAGAAAAAAACTCCTATTCATCCCCAAAAAGACAGAATTTTGATTTCCTATGGAATTGAGGGTTTTCTACTACTTAGGCCAACATCTTTTCAGTTTTCAAAGATATGTTTCAATTTTCATTTCTGATATCTTCAGATTTTTATTAGATCTCATGGTGTTTCACAATCTTTTGCAAGAATTTTCATGCATGAACTAGGCAACTAAATAATGAAATTTTGTTTTCTTAAGTTGATTGGAAATCTTGCTTGTTTGCTTTGATTCATGGATAAATGCCAGTAATTTATGTATTGCAAGAGTTTCAATGGTGCAGGAAGATATCATGCCAGCAACCCCAGCTTAATCTCATCCATCGATGATCAGCAAAAGCCACCAAGTCCCTCAACTAAGTCATCATTCCATAAAACAACTTTCCAAGTTTGTTGAACAAATCCAACCATCTTACAAACTCTGTTTTGAGCTCTGAAGAAGTCCTAGCCACTCCCTTACCGTATTTCTTCCATCATTCACCTTCCCTAAGCCTTATAACACCTTCCAAACCACTCCTATTTCTCTTGGTCGGATCCTGTACCAATACAGGGGATCCTGTAGGAACATTAGGACATCTTGTAGGAAGCATTAGGATATCCTATAGGACGACTTGTAGTGGCCTCTTTTGAGGCCAATTTGTGGAAAACTCATCCAAGAAGATAGAAGAAGACCCCTAATTTCCTCCCAAACCATCTGACCTTCCATCACCATATCTAACCCACTTGCAACATCACCAAGAAGATTTAGCATTCACGTTTTCACGGAAAAGGACAAAAAGGAAAAAAGAGTTATTGTGTTCATTCATATGCACAACATTAGAATGTTTAGTTATTTTAGATTGCATGCCTAGGATAGTTAGGATTACACACATGTTAGCTTAGAACTCTTCTGAGGTAAGATCTCTTAGTAATTAGTTAGATGATTGGTGTGTTTAAAGCATTGATTTCAATCTTTCCTTACTGCAGTAATCTTCTGATTCTTCTGATTAGTGCAAAATTCCCCTTTCTTCATTGGTAGTCAAATTTCTTATGAGTCAATAGAACGTTGATTTGAGAAACCATACTGGTATATTGCCAGCACAATAGTGACAAAGAGTGGACCCATCACATCTGCTTGTGTATACAACACTATCACCTCCAAGTTTGTACGAACCCCGAGTTGATAAAGTAAAGTTGGTGTCCTCAGGAGTTGTAGCATTCTTGCTGCAATACTGGTGCTCATCATGATTGGGGGTCTAGTTCATTCAAAAGACAAGTTAACTCAAGAGTTGGACACCTAGAGTGATTGGTTAGCCTCTGAGTTTTTGTAGCTCCCGAGGAAGGTTAGTTTGGTTTTACTTTGTTGATTCTACTTCCTTAACTCTACTTGGGGAGTTAAATCATATTATAGTACCTCTTCATCACATGTTTACCCAGGTGGATTGGTTAACTTGGGAAAATATGGGAGGAGGGTGGTTTGATATTGGTATCAGAACATTGTTCAACCCTTGGACTCGATGGGCGAAATTTGGTTGTCATGCATGCATGTTAATTTTGTATGTGTTTATTATGCTTGTGGTCTATATGTTTTTTATGTATGCATGGAAGTAGTCATTGTTACAGTTTTGTTTCCATGTAAGAGTTGATGATGCTATTATTGGGATGTGTTTGTTGTGAATGCATGATGGTTGTATATGCATTGGTTATGCATGTTAGTGTATATATGTTGTTGTGCATGCATTGTGTCTAGTTGGTGTTGTAGTTGTGACATCATGCATGGTAACTGGGATGATGATTGAGGTGATGTTTGCATACTACTATGATTATGTTTATACATGTATTGTGCTAATCTGGTTGATCTTGAAAATGATATATCCTCCCCTGAACTATACTGAGGTATGTTGGTTATGCTTATGTTTTGGTTTAGATGACATGATATACTTGCAAGAAGAAGAAGATCAAATATGACTAGAAAATGGTAGACTATAGTTCACAATATTCTCCCTATAGATTACATAAGCAACATGGTGATGGATACTCTCCTAACATAGCACACACTTTGAGAAGTTTGAAGGCTCGAATAAGGAGTTGCAAAGAAGATGATGACATAATTATTTAGTCACAAGAGAGACTTGTGAGATGATAGGAGAAACAAGCATAGGTTAATGCAGTCATCCTTCAGAGCTTTTCAGACTTGTAGAGATAGGGACCACTTAGGATCAGTTGTTGACAAGAGAAAAAGACTAATGAAGCATATGGTAATAGGTCTCACGGTGGGCATAGTTTGGATAGAGATGACACAGTTAGAAATGACAGGTTCTTGGATACACCAGATAGATGAGGCAGTGGACATGGTATTTACTCTAATTATAGTTCAGATAGGTACCATGGTCATCATCGCCATCATCCTTAGAGGAAGAGTGATAGGGGATATTTTCCAGATGAATTCACGGAAGAAAAGGAACCTAAATTTGATGGAGAAATGAATAATTCACATGATGCAAAAGCATGATTGCTTGGGATGAATAATTTATTTAGATTACATGATTACTCAAAGAACATGAAGACTAGAATAACTACGTTCAATCTTAAACGTAAAACAGACATTTGGTGGGAAGATGTAAAAAATGTTAGAGGTATTCAGGAAGAGGAGTTGACTTGGAGTGAGTTTGAGAGACTTTTCAGGAAGAAGTATCTATTAGAGAGATATTATGATGACAGGGGAAAATAATTTTATGAGCTGAAGATGGTATCCATGACCGATGAGGATTACACTAGCAAATTTTTGGAGTTGTTAAGGTATGCCCCCTATCTAAAGGAGGAGAAAGAGAATATTTAAAGATTCATTAGTGGGTTGATAGTAGCATTCAAAGATAGGATTGAGTTTGATGAGCCTATATCATTGGACGAAGCCATTAGAAAGCTAAAGCATTGTTATGAGCAATCGAAACGCATATTTGAAACTAAGCAGGATTGGAAAAGTAATGATAAGAATAAGGGAAAGTGGTATAGGAAGCAAACAAGACCTCATGACACAGGTAACAAAGAGAATGTAGCACCACCTAAGAAGTTCAATGTATCTGACAAAGGGCAGGGATTTCACTTTGAGGATCAGAACAAGGGTGATGGAAGGAAGCATGTTATGAAACCAACTCACAAAATAGAAGAAAAGATAGAGTGATGACTTCAAAATTAGCCTCTTCAAGGGGGAAACCTCCTTTACATTACACAAATGAACAATTATCGGATTATGCAAATGACAAGACTTCCTTTATATATATAGGAGTCTAAGTGGTCACAATATAGGGAAAGTCAACATAAAAATAATAATGTAAGGCCACAAAAATAACAATAGTGGGCAAAGATCATCATAGGAGATATTATCCCAAAATCTAGGTGGTAGAACATAGATCTGAAGTGCTCAGGACAGTGGGGGATGTTGGACAGTGTATTCCTTGGATTTATGTAGCATTGGATAATAGGCACGATGATCACTAGTCATCTATTATCGAGATGGATAGTAAGATTTGTGATCAAGTTGTTTCTATTTTGATTGACCCTGGATCTAATTATAGTTATGTTAATCCTGAATTAGAGGATAAGTGTTGTTTGAATAAAGAAGTGCACGTAGAGTCTTGGCTATTGCAATTAGCTATAGGTACAAAGAAGATAATTCATCATTGTGTAAGAGCTTGTGCACTTGAGTTGAATGGTATGCCTACATCAATGCATTTCAATGTGCTTCCATTGGGATCATACATTATTTTGTTTGATATGGTTTGGTTTTATTGCCATAGAACCAAGGTGGATTGTGATGAAAAGCCTATTG
This sequence comes from Pinus taeda, assembly GCA_000404065.3. NCBI lineage: Eukaryota > Viridiplantae > Streptophyta > Pinopsida > Pinales > Pinaceae > Pinus > Pinus taeda. Next base: position 106,537 of record APFE030755644.1, read on the forward strand.
AGTGCTTGGATGACAATGGAGAACATAAGATCTTGTAGGGTAAGAAGAATGCAACATTAGTTAGAAAGGTGACAACTATGAATGAAAATTGCAGTCACGGGAAAGGGTGTGCATTATTTGAATTAAATATTTCTAGTGATAAAGGTAAGGATGTTGAGAATGCAGAAGTCCTGAATAATTACCTAGTTCTACAACAGTTTCAGGATGTATTTTCTACATAGATTCTAGGTTTACCACCTCACAGGGAAGTGGAATTTTCTATTGATTTAGTATCGGGGGCAACACCAGCATCAAAGGCACCATACAAGATGAGCACACAAGAGATAGTTGGTAAATATGTATTGCATTTAATTTTTCATGCCATAGAGATTCATGATGTGGATGTTATTCTTGGAAATCCCCAAATGAAATCAATTGGTACCACTAATATTAATGTTTAGAAAACGTTAATGAATATTATTACAATAAAAATGATATCACACAATAATATATGTTTCTTGGTAAACTATCAATTCCTAAAGGGCCATATGAAAAAGTATCTATAGTGAACCCAATGGAAAAATACAAGGCCATAGTTGAAGAAGAAGAAAAGCATATAGTATTACGTACAAAATAAGCACAAGAGGGGCATAAATAGGAATGATATTCTAAGGGACCTTAGGTTGAAGAGTCCAAGAACGAGGAATCAAGAGTTAAGTTTGATACTATATCACTACACACACCACTTAGAAAAAAATCAATCATTAAGGAACAAGAGTGAGCGTCAACAATCTTATTATGGATGAACATGGCAGCATAATGACAATTCAATGGAAGACACATGCAGGCATAAAAACACCACATGGAGACACCATCATAACACATCGAGGAAAACCAAATTCTACATGAAAGTTTAAAGTAAACAATTTTATCCCATTAACATGTTGCAACGATGGATAGATGCTAGTGTGTGTTATTACATGGGTACATTTCTTAGAAACTGATATTATAGTTTGTTTCCATGTTTCAAGTATAACACATACAAAGGGGAAAGAATGTAGTTTATCTATAGGGATACCTAGTGAGGTATGAAGGGAATAATAATAAATATGTATTGTAATGATGTAAACACATTGCAATGTTCTTAGAAGATAAAAGTTCTAGAATGTTTCACCTATTATAATACTTCCTTTTTAAAATGATCTTAGGAGATAAAGTGCATTTATAAAGTAGTGCAAACAACATAATGATAATAGGTAAGGACTACTGTATTTGTAAATGAGTAAGTATTTCTTGAAGATTCCGTTCCTTCCTTGTGGACTAATATATGGTGTTTCTCTACCTCAAAGGTTTTCTCTACATTAAAATTTTAATTATTTTGTGTCAATTCATATTTTTTATTGAAGATAAAAAATTATTCTAGATTATATTTTCATATTTGTTGAGCTACATAACAATTGGTACTAGAGAAATTGTTTGGGCCACTAGAAAACGATTTTTTTTCCTTTTTGCAAATTTTCAAGGGTAAAAAACAGGGTGATGGAATTAAAATTATTCTTTTGAAACTTTCTAGGTATAATTTGAAGAAACTAGCCATAGATCTAAAATAATTCTAAGGAATGCAGGTTTAGAAGAAAATATTATTTGGAACGGAGTTTAAATTTGGAGATATCATCGATTTAAAATTATTTGAAGGATTTTCTAAAAATAGCTCTAAGATTTGTAGATCAATTATATTTCTTCGGATAAACTAGATTTTTGTGAAACTAGTGCCATTAGTTGTAGAGTGAGTGTGTCATTTCATAATCAGAGTCATATAGAAAATATTATGCCCCTTTCCAATTAGTTTCCTCAAGGTACTCTATTGAAAAGTAAATGATTGTCAGTGAAGCCATAGCATTATTTTTGTTAAGATATTTTTTTGGTGGAAAAGATAATGATCCAAGTATGGAATAATACACAAAAACTATGAAGTGATCATGTGGAACTTCTGGATATTTTTAGTGGTGGATGAATTTAAAAGGTGACATGAAAAAATGATGGAATTGAATTCACTATAGAAAAATGAAGGACCTCTCATATGAAAAATGTGAAATTTTATTTTTAAATACATGGTCTGATGTTGATAAGAAGGATAAGAAGGATAAGAAGGACAATAGGGATTTATTTTCTAGTGACAACTGCATATTGTAGATTCATGGATGCATTCATAATGGAAAGCTCATTGTTTCTATTGACTAGTTTCCAACATAATTTCTTCAATGTCAAATTAACTAATAGATTACAAGATCCTACAAAACATATGTAGATAACAAAATGTGAGCATGAAACTATAAAAAAAATTAAATAATTGAAGCTCTTTATGGATAGTCATGCATTACATTTGATTTTCGTGTCAATAATATAAATGACGTGGACATTTTTTTAAGGATATCTTTGAATGGAATCAAGTGGTACAATAAATATTAATGTACAAAATAATTTTACATATCTTCTTAATGAGCATCTTAATGAGAATGTATTTAGTTGAATATTATTGCACTTGTATGAAGTATTGTATGACTAGTGCATTCCTTCCATAAAATATAATATATGTTGTTGCTCTACCTCAAGGGATTCATCTAAAACTTATATGTTGATTCTTGTGTGCTATTAATTTGGTTTATTGTCCAGGTTAACGGTTTATCCTATAATATATTTTTATATCCATTTGAGAACTTGACAAAATTAATTCTAAAAAAATTCTAGTGGTTTACATTGTAAATATGAAAGATCATGTGTCCACGTAGCTATATTATTAGAAAATTCCTTAACACATAGTCAAAATTAGAAAGTTTTAATACTACCAACCTAGATCCTTCTTAACCCGAGATCTATTAAGCACCGAGGGGGATCTAATATCTCCAGGTGAAAACCTCTTTTTTGAGTGAAAAGCTTGAGGAAAGGTTTGCACCTCGAGATATTTGATTGCTCTCAGTGCTTGATAGAACTGGTTTAAGATGGATCTAGGCTAGTTTCAGTCATGTGCACTCATACAAAATTTATTGAACATTTAATTATTTTTTATCATTTTAAATATGCTAAATATGTCTAAGATTAATTTGGTCAATTTAATTTTAAATTTTCTTAGCTACCTCAATTTGTTGAGATGAGAGAAACTGTTAGTAGCTTGAATGATGAAAAATGATGAACTAAAATTTTTGAGTGCAAAGTGACAATGTAACAGTGATGAATGATAAAAAATGTGAATAATAAGAAAATAGTCAATTATAGGAAATATTCATTATGATCAATATGAAACTATTTTCTTCTACTATTCTTTTTTTCATACCTATTAGTTTTTCCATTTTCTCATATCGATTACATGAAAAGGGAATTTGAAATCATAGACCATTCAAATATTTAATTCGAGCTACTGTACTAAGCATCATACATTGTCTCTATTGCTCTCCAATATAAATAGTAGTTTTCTCCAAAGTCAATCATTATGACTTATGGAGTGTTAAACCCCATATAAAAGAGCTCTATAATAAGAATGTAGCCAACTACAAATATTTTATAGTTTCAAGAGGAAAAAATTTCGGGTACGTGAACATTTTATTTAGGATGAAAATTCAAGTATTGTATTTATTGTCGAATTACTGTAACACAGAAGTCAATGTGTAGCTTGAATGATGAAAAATGATGAACTAAAATTTTTGAGTTCAAAGTGACAATGTAACAATGATGAATGATAAAAAATGTGAATAATAAAAGTATAGTCAATTACAGACAATATTCATTATGATAAATATGAAACTATTTTCTTCTACTATTCTTTTTTTCACACCTATTACTTTTTCCATTTTCTCATATTGATTACATGAAAAGGGAATTTGAAATCATAGACCATTCAAATATTTAATTCAAGCTATTGTAGTAAACATCATACCTTGTCTCTGTCACTCTCCAATATTAATAGTAGTTTTCTCCAAAGTCAATCATTGTAACTTATCGAGTGTTAAACCCCAAATAAAAGAGCTCTATAATAAGAATGTAGCCAACTACAAATAGTTTACAGTTTCAGGAAGAAAAAATTTCGGGTAAGGGAACATTTTTTTAGGATGAAAATTCAAGTATTGTATTTATTGTTGAATTACTGTAACATAGAGGTCAATGCACGATATGAATAATTTTTATGTGCTAAAACTGAGAGAGAGGTGTATGTTTTGGGGGTGAGAAGGAGAGACAATGGGATATAGAGGTATAGATGGAGGGGGGAAGAAAGGTAAGAAGAGAGAAGCAAAGACAGGGAGGAAGGAAGAGATATAGATATAGAGAGAGAAGTGTTAGAAATAAAGAAGGGGAAGAGAGAGAGAGGGAGGGGAAAATGGAGGGAGAGAGAGAGAGATAAATAGATATGGAGAGAGTGTGTGTATGTTTGGGGGCTGAGATAGAGAGATAAAGAAGGAGAGACAATGGGAGATAGAGATATAGCTGGAGAGGGGAGAGATTCTCTTACACTGAAATCAATGCACACTATTAATCTAATTACTTTGAAATTAATGTGCTTCATACATCTAGTTGCATGAAATTAAAATACAACGTCTACACTGAAATCTATGCATCTACCAAAAACAATCAAATAGGATTATAAGTAACATCTACATGGAAATCAATGCATATAGTGCACACAATCAAATAGGATTAGAAATCAATATCTTCACTCAAACCAATGCATCCAATGCAAGCAATAAAATAGGAGTATAAATAAAAATCTACACTTAAATCAATGCATCTAGTGTAAGGTATTAAATAGGATAGAAACCGACATCTACACTGAAATCAATGCATCTAGTGCAAGTGATCAAATAGGATTAGAAATCAATATCTACACTGAAACCAATGCATCTAGTGCAAACAATCAAATAGGAGTAGAAATCAACATCCACATTGAAATAAATGCATCTAGTGTAAGGTATTAAATAGGATTAGAAGTCGACATCTACACTAAAATTAATTCATCTAGTGCAAGTGATCAAATAAGATTAGAAATTAATCTCTACATTGAAACCAATGCATCCATTACAAGCAATCAAATAGGATTAGAATCAAAATGTACACTGAAATCAATGCATCTAGTGTAAGGTATTAAACAGGATTAGAAACTGACATCTACATCAATGCATCTAGTGCAAGCGATCAAATAGTATTATAAATCAACAACTATACTGAAATCAATAAATCTATTTTAGTGAAAAACAAAAATATTCGTGACTTTCTAGATCTAAGTTCTATGTTTGTATTTGTCTTTGTGTGTCTCCTCCTTCTTCCCTCTCTCTTCACCTTCCATTACGTGTTTATGTCTGGATCTTGGTGGCAACTTTGGCTTGAGTCTAGTCCTGAAAGCCAAGTTCGAACAAATGCTCTAGTGCCTTGGAAAACTTGGATAGAGACTGATCTTGTGATGGTTAGTGATATCTGAATGTGTGTTGGAATCACTGGTTGAGGCTTGAGGTGGTTTTGCCTCTGCAATCCCTAGTTTGGTTTTCTTGGTTTATTCTGTGACATCCCACATTCATTCTTGGAATATGGCACCACGGTGATTGGCTGAAAGATATATTTGTTTCAACCCAATCTATGGTCGGGTGGTACATGGAATTCCTTGACTAGGTTGGATTTTCATACGTCAATAAGAGCTCTTTACTCTCACCTTTTTGTGTAAATGTACTTGTTATTATATGGCTTTGATAGTTGTTCTATTGTTTTTATTTATCTAGTTTTATGTTGGTTATAAGTATGGTTTTATGATAGTTTTGAGTTATTGCTCTCATCATTTTTGGTTAGTAGATGAAATGTTAATGAATGAATTACCTAATAGATGATAATGTAGCTAATGTGGGAGGCATCAAAACTTCTTGACGATTCTCATATAAGTATGAGGTCCCTATGTTCAAATGTGTTTTTATGACATGTACATTACATCTTCATGATGTGTTTGACGAAATATATGTCATGGTTAGGATGAGTCAGGTCAAGTCCTTGTTAAATTTTTGAATTAGAGGCATTGTCTTCTTGTTATTTACCATTTCTCAGAATTTCATCAAGTTATGGGTAGAGGCCTGAGTCCTTGCCCTAAAAAAGTGGCTAATAATTGAGGGTCGCTGGCACAAAATTGCCTGAAAAAGACTATAGTCGCATGGAGGCCTTGGTATTGGAGCAACTGGAGGGCTTCATTCACATGGAGAGCTTGTAATGGGAGCGACTAAGGGTCTAGTTCAGTCAAAAGACAAGTTAACTCAAGGGTCTGGCACCTAGAGTGGTTGGTTAGCATCTGATTTCTTGTAGCTCCCGAGGAAGGTTAGTTTGGTTTTACTTTGTTGATTCTACTTCCTTAACTCTACTTGGGGAGTTAAATCATATTATAGTACCTCTTCATCACATGTTTACGTCGGTGGATTGGTTAACTTGGGCAAGTATGGGAGGAGGGTGGTTCGATTTTGGTATCAGAGAATTGTTCAACCCTTAGACTCGATGGGTGAAATTTGGTTGTCATGCATGCATGTTAATTTCGTATGTGTTTATTATTGCTTGTGGTCTATGTGTTTGTTATGTATGCATGGAAGTAGTCATTGTTACAGTTTTGTTTCCATGTAAGAGTTGATGATGCTACTATTGGGATGTGTTTGTTGTGAATGCATGTGTTGGGTCCCTATAATACCAGTGATTACCCCATTACTATGGTAGTTGTACCCCTTATTAATATTTTTGTGCCCCTATTTCCCCCATATTGTTATTATTGTGCCCCATAGAATCCCTCTATTGTTATTTTTGTGGCTTTATATTATTTATTGTTAGGCGGCTGGGTTATATTGGTGACTCCTTAGACTCCTATATATGA
>APFE030755645.1:0-22757 GCA_000404065.3 Pinus taeda
GGTTAAACGGCGGAGTACTTTCCTGGAAATCAAACGGCGGAGAGAGAAGCACCATGATCGGATGGATATCGGACAGGGTGAGTTGACAGCAGGTTACCTTCCGATGGAGGTCAGGTGCATATGTCACGGTTGCATCACGGTTGGACAGTTGTCAGCATCGGACCACACTGTCCGGAAACAGCTTCATGTCGAAGAGTGGTGCGATATGTTACCGGGCGGTTTAGGTTTCCTTTGGTGGTTTTCTGGGTGCATTAAATGCAGGACCGCGCGGTGAAATTATATTTTCAACATTTTTTTTCCTCATGTTTATTCTCAGCTGCCATGCGATGGTCTTCGTAAATAGATTGTTGTGAATTAGTGCCTTCATTTTCAGCCTTACCAATCAGTTTAGGATCATATTCTGAATCATTTGTTCATGATTTTCGTGTTACTAACATAGGCAAATGGCACCAGCTTTTTTCATCAAGAGCTTTTCCTTTCAACTCAGCTTTCCTCCCACCACTTTTTCATACGTTAACGTCCTTTCAAATGATGAGAACTTCACTTTTAATTTCATCACATTGAGTGGATTATATTAGAACCTTCCAACGCCTGGCCAACGGACCAAAAGAATTGTATCAGTGACTTCCATCATTTGAAACTTTGGCATGCAATCGATCCCATTGCTGCAATGTGTCATTAACAACCAACGTGTTGCTTGCATTTGCGAGCATAGAGGTGCCAAAGGCCTTAACAAATCAATGCCTTGCAAAGCTATTCACCGCCCCTCCAACGTTTTTCAGATAAAAAATCTAATGCAACGCCTTTCTTTTGAACGTGTTATTCTGAAGACCTTCCTTTTCAGGAGTAGGGCCACTCAATACATGAATCCACCGTCATATGCAAGATCATTGTCTGCCATGGAAATGTAGGTGTCGATATAACATAAATTATTTGAGTTCTTAACAATCGCTGACGTGGAGTAAGACCCTTCATTCGACACCTCCTACAATATTCAGTTAAGCATGTATGTGAATGGTTTTCATTTTATGCCCATCGTTGGCTCATGAACCGAAAATCGTCTTACAATCTGAAACCATTAACCTCCCTTTCGTATCCTTTCCATGCTATTAAACTGGTGCTTTCTTCCGGTAAGTGGACAGAGTTCCATTCATGAGCAACCATGAGAATAAGGCCCCAATACTCTATACTCTGTTATTGCCTCTTGTGCAGAGTCCATTTTAGTATTCTTAGCAATAATGATTCTTTCAATATTTAAATCATCAAAACTATCTGAACCTTTTTAGGTGGAGCATAAATAACTCCATGTTTCTATTTTGGACAACCGACAACTAAAGCTCAATATCTTCGCAACACAGTCCTCCGAAAAAGAGTGAAATCCTTGGGCGTGCATGCTGCATCTGTATTCTCTTGAAACAATGTGTGAAGAGGTTGAATACTGTCCTACATCCTCCCATGACCAAAATTCCACTACTTTCTCTGTCAAGTCTGTGCACCAATCTGTTGCCCTCTTTATAATCATATGATAGTGTTGCAGTTGTCAATGCATTTATACTATCGCAGACATCCAAGCTGCCCTGAACTAGTAGCTGAGGAGGCTTGTTTAGTAAAATTATTTTCGGGTCCTTGTATAACACAAGACGTCTAATGTATTTTATCTCATATGCATTTGGATAGAGCGTTCCTCTTGGTATAGGATCATATCTTTTATTAACTTTACTCGAATAAGCTGTCACATGAAGATATAGGATGGAACCAAACTTCATAATATCTCTTGTTGAAATCAATTTCTGTTGGGGCTTATGCTCTTCCCGTCTTGCAATTGGACATACAACTAATGACTATGCATACTCCATTCAAACCTTTTGATTCTGCCCACTGTGTTGCATCCAGTTGACCTGCAAAGGAAAATGAAGGAATATATATCTATATCTATATATATATATATATACCAAAAGAAACCCAAAACTTAGGACGCATAAGATATACCACACACTAGTGACATTTTGAATGAATAACATAATTTCTCTTTGGAAAATCAGATGCTCATGCATATGAGTATCTAAAGGGATGATGAAATGACCAATGTTGTTGAGAATATCGTTAATATTTGATAGGGGATGAGCTAGATAGTGCCAATAGAAGTGATTTAGCCCCTCGCTCCTAGTTAGGAAAGTCTAAGGTTACAAGGATGGAAGGGAAAGATCTAACTCTTACAAATCCTAATGCACATGAGATGGGGAAACAATCATGAACCTAGGGGATTATGAAAACCAATGGTCCTTGCCATGATGCCATGCAATTCCAATGAGAATGCGCCCTTGGACGTTATGAATCAGGTTGAAGCATGAGGGGAACCCTTATTTTGACAATCGAGGATTTCTCCTAAACCCTAACATGGTCAACATAAGGGAGGCTGAAACAATTTTTTTGCTCACCCACACACATTACCTCTAGTGATTGTGATACAAATTACAGAGATAAGTTTTGAAGTCATGAGAGACTCATAACACATTAATGAAGCTACGAACCTTCAAAAACCTAACACAATCATAAGTTCTATATATGAGGTAAAAACGTGATGTGTGGATCCAACACATGAAGCGTGAGTAGTCACATCAAGAAGGTTTGGCAGGAAGGGTCATGGGGAAAAAATCCAATTTAAAAGCAGGATCAAAACCCGAATGGCTTGAGGCGAGCAGAGGGGGACCCAAAATTTTGAATATACACGAAATTTTGGTTGCTGTTGTAGCAACTACAATAATTGGCGAACCACTGGTAGAATCCAAAATCTCTGCCACATCCCTATAATAGTTCGAGTCTGGATAGTGGTGCAAGGGAATATTGAACAGTCACAATGGCACCTCTTGTGTTACCTTGACCTTACCAAATATGCCTTCCCTTTGTGTCTCAACTAGGTCCTGCTAGTTAGAAACACCCAATTAGAAGTTCACGCATGCCAGTAGTTAATGATGATGTAGAGAACAAAGCAAAGGGCTTATTGTATCCAAAATTTTAAAATAGTTTTCTAGTGTTGCTCCACTACCAGCAAGCCTAGACAGTACCCCGACAGAGTCACTTCAACAAATCACAAATGTTGATCTGCTACCAGCGAGCCTGGTCAGTACTTTGACGAAGTCATTGCATTACCTCTTTGCGCAAGAAGCCTTTCTCTATCCTTTACCCTTTATATGTGTGTGTGTATGTGTGTGTGTGTGTGTGTGTGAAAATTGGCACCTATTATTGGGCGTTCACTGCGCCAGGGCAGATGAAGGATCCTGACTTATTTTACAGGTAAAAAAGGTTGTTTCTTTTTTGACAAAAAATAAAATATATTCTCGTTTTGGTTTGTCCTCATGCAAAGCTTTCACATCTCATCTCTAGTTAACATGTGAACAATGAAAACAAGTCATTGAAGTACTTACAATCATGCTGAGCACAAGGTTCGGGTTATGGGTATAGTTCATTCAAACTAATTAGGGTTCCCCACAAGCAATACATTCACATTTTCCTTGATAATAAGTTAGACTCATACAAATGATGTCGAGGATGTAACTTCGATTACTGGTTCCAAGAGAAGCTACCTCTTGGAGTAACCATTGCACCCACACACAAGCATTAGGTTAGGCTTTTGATATTAGGGCAAGGTGACCAAGGAGTCTCTTCCAGGGTTTCAATATGTGTGAAGAGGTCAAAGCAATCCCTTTAAGGTTTAAGCATGCACGAACAAGTGTGAGAAAGCTATGTACAACACTAAAGGTTTGAAGGCTCTAGGTTCGTGAGGTCTTGTGTAGTGGCTTGAACCATAGAGAAAATGCAAGGTTAGGTAATAAAAATGTGTATGGTTTGCAAGAATATGAATGCATGATGTAATGCAGTAGGCAAGGCTAAGTACAACACAATTCTAAGTAAATGCAAGAAAGGAAACGTCCTATTGCAAATAAAATACCAATGCAATGCATATGCAAAAATTTCATGAAACCTATGCAACAACGAGAAATGCAAAAATATGAATGTAAGCTTACATTCATAATGTCATGTAGCAACTAAGTTCCTATGATAAATAAAACATGACAAAGAATATATAAATCTTATACATAGAAGAAAAAAATAGTAAGCAAACTTTGACAAAGAAACCCTAATTAGAGAACTAATAATAAAAACCTAAAACCTAACTAATATAAACCCTAAAACCATAATTTAATCAGAGAGGTGGTCGAGTTATGTGAAATCAGACTTCCAATGCAACCATCACAACAGTTCCCGACCTGCAAGAACAAATATTTCAGCGATTAGAATCTGCAAAAAAATTGTGCAAAAACCATAATGCTCACCTGTGAAACATGTACAACATCAAGAAGGTCACTTCTACTTATAGGAAAACATGCCATAAAAGACCATTCAAGCTATATTCAATCCAATCCTAGAAAAAAAAATCACAAACTTGAAATTTATAATCATCCAACCATGACATACATCCTTTCATGCTTAACCCTAAATCCAATGTAAGTGAGGCAAGAGGTTGTCTGCTATCAGAGAAATACGCCATGTAAGATCCTTCAAGCCAAGCAACAACCCTATCATGATATTGAGGATGATCAACTTGATGACTTTGAAAAGAGGGGTTTTTTCTGGGTGTAACTGAGACATCGGAAGATTCAAGCGCATAAACCCTAATTTCAGAGACCCTAGTTTGAATCTGTCCATGGATTTCGTCGAGAACGTGAGGACTTGACATAACCATCAACGGGAGTTGAAGTGCCTCACCGTCTTGACAAATCCATGAACCTTCAAAGAGAAAGTCATCAAATATTGGAGGCTTCGTAAGATTAACAGGTCATCATTAGCTGTGATATGACAACTATCAATGAAAATATTGTTGATTTGATTAGATGTTCGAACACTGATAGAGTGGAAATTCAACAAATTAGATCCCTTAGATTCCCAAGAATGAGGTGAATCAACTAGAATATTCTTTGGCGAAGGAGAGGTTAGCCGATTGGTACCTTTACATATAGGGGGTTGTAAGACATCACCTGCTTGTACCTGTTCACAATCCGTGTTGGCTGGGCGACGGTCAAAAAGGTTTGAGGCAATGGCCGGTGCACTCCCGTCAACAAACAAATTAGTGTATCGAGGTTGATGCATATTAGTTGATAGTTGATGGAAATATTTTCTTAGAGAGACATCACTCGAATCAATGGATTTCCAAGATGAGCTTGCATCCGACAAGATGATGCTAAGAGGCGCATAGTGTGCAGAATCCCTAATTTCAAAAACCCTAATTTGACTTGGTTTAGGGGTCTCATAAGGATCACGAGAACATGAAATAAGCATCAGCGGAAGTTGAAGTCCCTCAACTTCCTGATGAGTCCCCAAACCTTTGAAAGGTGAATTATCAAATTCTGGTGGCTTCGTAGGATCAAAAAATATGTATGAATGATAATCGCAAGAGGTGTGAGTGAATAGGTTTTCTGTATAATGACAATCATTGATGCCACCAGTTTGATTAGGATGGGTATTTGACACATAAGGCTCTTCTTATTCACATGTTAAATACTATAGATGGAAGAGACCAAGAATGAGAGATTCAACATTCTCATAATATGTTTTTGGAAAATCACCCTGATGTACATGACTACAAGCAACACTAGCAGGATAAAATTTTGAATTATTTGCATAAACCGCTGGTGTAGTAGAATCATGAAATAAATCAGGGTACAATGGATGAAAAGGGTCAGATGAAGGGGCACCAGTCAAAGCAGGACTCACATCCCGCACATTAGTGTTATCCAAAGGGAGAAATGGATTTGCATGCATGTCATGGCTCATGATTTGATATGACAATCAAATTTATCTGAGACAAGACCTAAGTCATTATCGAAAGCTGAATGAAGTTCATGAATAGAATGAGGCATATGTTCAATGGACTCGAGCTTGGTTTCATCAATAGGGAGAGATGTTATATCAACTTGATCTTGAGGCTTGGTTTCAACAGGATGTATGAGAGTCTCAGAGGTGATACAAGTTGGTTGATATCCCTACAAGCATTTTTCCTCATCTGAATTGTTTGTGACCAAAACATCATTAGGTAACAAAGAAGGAGGAGGGTGAGAAATTTTGCAAGCAGTAATTTCCTCCTTTAGGGCTTGAGGTTGTTCTTGACTCAGAGAGGTAGGCAAGACTATATTTGGGATAAGGTCTAGGAAACTTGTAACTTGCCGAGTATCATGATACTCATAAGAATCAGGATTTGTTTCAGATTGAAGGTGTTACAGAGAAACGAGAACAAACTGTTGAAAATTTCCACTCAGATACACCCAATCGACATCTCTTTCAGGAAATTCAAAACAAATATGAACAAATATAGCAGCAAAATCCTCTAAATATTCTTTAGGTTTCATCCTAAGATTATTTATCCTTCTAAACACACCTTGCAAATCGTACCTGTCAAAATCTTGTCAGAGCATACTAATGAGTTTCTCGAACAAGTGGATGGAAGTTGCTGGCAACATGTGGCACCATTGCTTGACACAAAGAAAAATCTTCTTCATTGATTTCGTAAGATTCACAAAACTTAAGGAAATAAAAAATGTGCCCTGTTATGGATGTTCCATCCTCATGATCAAACTTTAACCGAGACCACTGATAGAGGGGCTCATCAGGGATTGAAAATTGAAAAATGGACAAATCAGATAAACACCCCAGGAATAAGATTCAGGAGGAAGCCATTTACATATACGAGACTAAACTACAGGCTCCAAGGGCTCAACTTGTCATCTAGCCCTCCTAGTGCCAATTTGTTGACGAGATGGAATGTACCACCAACAATTAGGGTGTTTCCCCGGTGTGAATTCTCAATTAGACCTCACATCGTTTGGGATAAGAGCCCTGTCTGACCCGCCTTCCACCATGAATGCTTCTGCTCTTGGTTATCAAATGAGAAGGTGTCAGAGGGGACAAGAAAGAAATTCCCAAACTGTGAAACAAAATCAACCCAAAATTGACAAACTACAAAAAGAGGTACAAACAAGTCTTAAGAGTAATAAGAAGAGGTATGCCATGAGAGGGACCAGTGATCCAAAACCTAATCAGACATACATAAACAAGAACATGCCAGAAGTTAATTGCAAAATAGTTCACAATAGATCATTGACATGGCAAGAAAGAAGTAAAAACAAATTCCAAAGCAAAACATACATGCAACAACTATGAACCAGTCCATAACATATTGCATATATGAAATAACACATACAAATACAATGAAAATACCAAACAACCAATACAACCACCATGAGTAAGCATGGGAATCAGTGCCAAACATGAAGAAAATTTTATTAATGTTGTTGCAACTTCAAGTACATATTTTGTAAGTGGTCAAAACCCAATAATGGAACATGGGCTGCTCATACCATTGCCCAATGCAAAACCCTACTCTCACTGCAACTCCACTCTACTAGCTTCCAAGAGCTGAGTGCCTCTAGCTCTCAAGCATAAAGTATCTATCTCATCCTAGCCTCAACTGAAGTGTTAGAGTCGTCTTCAATGAGGCATGAGGGCACATTTATAGAGATGAGGTGATCGTTCACTTACCACGACCCTTGACCTTCCCTCGTGACTCTTGAGCTTCCTCACTGCTCTCACATGCCTATTGCTTAGTACATGCTTAATTGATCTCAACATAACCATAGACATCATGATGAGAACATTTTCACACTGACAAAAGAGAGAATGTGAGGAGAAAATAGAATTTTCGAGAGACCCTAGGGTTGGTTCTTCGTTGCCGACATTACTGTGACAACATGAACACCTACATGAATGGTTGAAATCCTTGCTATTATGCATCGCTTGCATCCAATCATCTCCTATCATTGTGCTCCTGACATTTGCCACAGGATTTTAGGAGGTTGAGTGGGTCCAGTTTCGACTTCATTGAAACCCTAGTTGTGCAGTTGTTGCGGAAAAACCCTACATAGGTTGGGATTATTGTTATTATTCACCCTGAAAGCTAATTAATATAGTTATACTCATTTGTAATAAAAGAACCATACTATAAATGTAAAAATACTCTTGAAGAACATAAATAAACTTTGGACCCTTGTATATTCCTTTCTCGTGCTATGGAATTGTCAAAGTAAGTGGCATTGCGAGGTCTTCCTAGGCTTCCTCAGACATGTTTTCATTTATGGCTTGCTATTATCCATTAAGCGAGCGTTAAATGCAATTTCATTGCCCTAGCTTACGCATGCAACTTTGATTCAACGAGAATGTGCTAATATAGATTTCCTTTGAAGACCATGAAGGAATAGTCCACTCCTTCTAGCCATAAGTCCTCCAATGGTATCTTATCTTTCATGTACTTCTTTATGAGTTTAATCATATTGAATCCAAACCCTAATGTTGTCACGTAATCCTGATGAGTAACTGAACAAGGTTGTGGTCCACTTGCAACATTGAATGTTGATTTTCCTGCTAATGGTCCTATTATCATAGTTGACACAATGCTTCAGGTAGCTCCATGGATTCAACTAACATATTTGTTGAAACCCTAATATCTCGACTTCTTGCAAGAAACCCTAGCTCTCTTCATACAAACCTTTCACCTTAAAACAAATGGTATTGGTCATATATATTTTTAACCGAGAATGATTTTAAAAGCATAGGCGTTTGATTGAAATAAAGAAAATAAAACTCTAATTTCCCCCTCCCTTTTATGTAACGGCCCCCCCTTTTATGTAACAGTGTTGTTGAGGCACGTGTGGCCTTTGCAAATTTTGTTTCCCAATTTCCTTGATATTGTCATCATTCGTAGACCTACTATTATTCATATAACAAGTATCGAATGAAGATTTATTGTTTTTCCATGTCAAAAGGCATATCACTTCTAAAACAGGATGATGTTTCACTGTATCCCCAAAGACTACACTAACAAGTTATCGATCCCCCTCATAATGGATTTCATCATTCTTTTATCACCCCTTCAATACACCTTTTTTCCTTTTTAAAGATGGATCGCTTTACTTTTTTCAACCCTTTAAGTCTACGAAGGTCATCAGAAGTAGTGCATTGCTCCTACTTCCATTTCCTTACATTATGAAGATCTATTTGATGAGCAAAGAGTTAGATATATATTTTCCTTAGGTCGCAATTCTGGTGAAAAGTTCGCAGGGTCGCCATTAAGAGAAGGTCGTTTTTTTAGGTTATGGTGCATGGGTCATAATCGTGATCCTTCAACATGAGGAAAGGCTGCATAGTCGGAACAAAGGGAGAGTCACACCGGTTATGAGATTTCTTAGGTGCGATTTTGCAACCTAGCGACTGGGAGAGGTCGCATAGTCCCAATACGAAGAAGTCGCATTTTCCAGCTCATATCTAAAACTCGCAAACGTGACTTTACGACCTATACACTGATCACAGGTGGGGGGTGCGTTTTTTAGATAAAGAATTCAACGCAACGCCTTTCTTTTGAACGCGTTATTCTGAAGATCTTCCTTTCCGGGAGTAGGGCCACTCAATAAATGAATCCACTATCATATGCAAGATCGTTGTCTGCTGTGGAAATGCAGTTGTCGATATAACATAAATTTTTTAATTTCCTAACAATCGCTGGCGTGGAGTAAGACCCTTCATTCGACGCCTCCTATTCAATTAAGCATGTATGCGAATGGATTTCGTTTTATGCCCATCGTTGGCTCATGAACCTAAAATCGTTTTACAATATGCAGCTATTAACCTCCCTTTTGTATCCTTTCCATGCTATTAAACAAATGCTTTCTTTCGGTAAGTGGCCAAAGCTCCATTCATGAGCAGCCAAGAACAAAAGGCCCCAATACTCTATACTCTATTGCCTCTTGTGCACAGTCCATTTTAGTATTATTAGCAATAATGATTCTTTTAGTCTTTAGACCATAAAAAATATCTGAACCTTTGTAAATGGAGTAGAAATAACCCCATGTTTCTATTTTGTACATGTGACGACCAAATCCTAATATCTTCGCTCCATAGCCCTCTGACAAAGAGTGAAATCCTCTGGTGTTCATGCTGCATCTGTGTTCTCTTGAAACAATGTGTGAAGAGGTTGAATACATTCCTGTGTCTTCCCCATGACCAAAATTCCACTACTTTCTCTGTCAAGAATGTGCACCAATCTGGGGCCATCTTTATAATCATACGATAATGTTGCAACTACCAATGCATCCATACTATTGCGGACACCTAGGTTGCCTTGAACTAGTAGCTCAGGAGGCTTGTTTAGTAAAAGTTGCCTTGAACTAGTAGTTGAGGAGGCTTGTTTAGTAAAAGTATTGTCAGGTCCTTGTATAACACAAGACACCTAATGTATTTTATCTCATCTACATTTGGATAGAGTGTTCCTCTTGGTAGATGATATCTTTTATTAACTTTACTCAATTAGGCTGCCACATGAAGATATATGATGGATCTTGTTGTAACATAAACAGTTTTGATAAGTTAGATATTTATAAAAGAGGGTATACAAAAAATAGAATAAAAAAATGAAAATTGCTGAAAAATATCAGAAGAAACCCTATTAAAAGAAAAACAAATGTACAAGTGAGCAAGCCCAAATTCCACTTGAAATAAACCTTGTTTGAATCATATAGTATAATCATGATCAAACATGTTTAAATTTATGTTTTAGGATTAAAAAATAATTCAACCAAACTATTTAATCTTGGTTGAAATTAGAAGATAGGATAAATTAGAGGAAAAAGTGACCAAAGCATTCAATCTTGGTCAAGCAAATTTTTTGCTCTAGAATAAGGTTAGGAGTTACTTTAGGAAATAAAAAGGGCATGCTTGGTCAAATGTGCCTTTAGAATTATAGATCATTCTTTGTTAGATTTATTTTGTTTAATAATAAATTAATCATGTCATTTAAACATGATTAGCGCTATGTAATAAGCATTAAACTTGAGTTTTATTTTTATGTCAGAGATGATTTGATGTTTTGTCGTTTTGCAATATCCAAAGGGCACTTTCCAACGGCCATGATTTTCCCTGCCCAGATCAACGACGAGGAAACCAATTCGCACCCCCTCGTCCCATTTCACGCTAGCACCCGGAGGGGGGGGGTTTCTAAAAAGTGGTATTGCTTTTCACAGGCCCCATGCAACATTGCACTCTCTCATGACTTTGCACACACCTCGTCCTAAACCGCTTACCATCGCCCCCGCCCCCCTCTCCAAAATCCTCTATCACTCCTCCACTCCCGCCAATGGTTAGTACATCACCTCCCGCGCATTTCCCTCTGCTAATCATATTCCACCACTTGTCCATCTATTATCCATTACCATATTCCTGTTATCATTTGCCTGTTAAAATGCTTATCCATTACCATATTCCCGTTACCCATTAATGCACCTAAATTCCGTTTGGTAACGGTTCCATCGCAACGGTAATCCATCAAGGTCTATAAAATCACTTTGACACATTTCATGCGGCATCCCTAGCTACTTGGATTATTGTTTTCGATTGAAGGTACTTTTTTAAGTTTCCACACTCCTACTATTCAACACCTATCAATTTCGGCAATCCAGAGCCGAGATACCCTTGACAGAGATTTATTGCTTATCCAGATACCTATTCAAACCAAAATTCTGTCCTCTGATATCATTTTCTTTCTCAAAATCCTCAGTCATGGCACCAAAGGGAAAAACCCAATCTTCTAGTAGTAAATATAAAACTGATGATAACCCTAAGACCTATGCTACCTTAGACCTAGATCACATGCCCTTAGATGACCAATAATTCAAGATTGCTGACATCGAGAGTGAATTCGACTTGTTCGAATTACATCCTGGTTGAAGCAAAATTACCTATACTAGCAGGATGACATTAATATTTGGGAATCCTTGTTACCTATGTTTATCTTTCCACAAACACATTATTTCCCTGATCTGGTCATGTGGTGTCAAGCCAGATATAATACGCTGCAAAGGACCATTGTGGCTTAGAATGGAGACATTTTGATCTCCATTACACCAGAAACCATAAACCAGATGATGTTGATTCCTCATAATGACTCCCTCAGCCATTTTCTGTAGTAGTTCTTATGGACCTTTATCATAAGCTCACCTTTCCCCAAAGAGCCCAATTTTTCGAGATTTTCCTTCCCAAAGAATCTCAACTTCCTAAGAAAAATCCCCCTTATCCAACTTCTATGTTCCCTAAGAATTCCAAGTAGATAATTGCCTTAGTTTCCTGCCTTTTAGGGTATCCATCAAACCAGTGGGTAGATGACCCTATCTTAGGTTTTCTATCAATTTTCTCCAATGAACATAAACCATCATTCATGTTCAATTTTAGCCAATTTTTGGCTGATAATATGCATGAACAAATAATGAATATTACTACAAAATGCATGTTTAATTATGCATATGTACTAGTCTATATGTTTCTTTTTCAGTAGGGAGATAAATTTCCAATAACTCTACACGTGCAAGTTGATCAGGGCATCAATCAAGCAATGACACAGTGGACTTTGTTAGTCAGGAGAAACTCAACAGAGTTTAAGTTTGCAGAATTCATTGACAATTTTGTTCCTATAGTTGCAGGGCTTCTTAGCAGTCAGAATGAGCCAAGAATTAGTGCAGAAATTAAAAGGGTTTTACACTTGAGTGAGCAGAAAAAGACTGGAGACTGGTATTTATACCAGAATCATATAGAAATAAGAGTATATGGGTGTGATATAGCTCCCTATAAACTGCCTAAGTACATTCCAGTGAGGATTTTCTCTCTGGAATACATAATGCAGATGATCAACACAGATGGAATCCATTTCGCTTAAGGGAAAAGGAAATCACAATTCAAGATGAAAAATCAAGTAGGACCATTCATATGCAATACTAGAACAACAACAAATGAGGCTAACTCAATCCTCAAGCAATTAAACTTTTATCCTAGTTTCACCTGGTCATATGATCCATTCAACATTATTTCTAAGTTAAGGTTGGAACTCAAACCCACACCTTATAATCATACCCCCACACTAGAAATCGAAAAGTTTATGAATCGGGACCAGAGGAAGGAGAATACATTATAGGAAGCAGAAGATTAGATTCTGTCTACAACTACCCTCCAAATTCCACTACCTAAAGTTAAACAGGGAAAAAGGCCAAGAGAAGAAACTTCATCTCCAAAATGTACATAAATTAGTGCTCAAGAATTCATTATTCAGTAGAAGAAGCAAAAGACACAGTTCAAAGATCTTACCATTCAAAATGAGGAAGAACAATAGACTATTGTTTTGAGTGGTTTACAATTTTCCATAGGGTCAGAAGAACACTCCCTGACACCCCATCCTCTTCGGCCTCACAAAATCCTTTAGACAAATCATAGTCAACAGAATTGGGTGAACTTGATGATTCCAATATCTTCAACAAGTTTTTGCAGATTAAGCAGAAAAATGAAACACTAAAGGCCAGCACCTATGCTTAGTTTTGGAAGCAGACTTCTACCTCCCAGCACAGGTTGTTAATACATTTGACACTGAAAAAGGAAGAATGCAAATGGAATTCTTACAGGCTCAAGTACCATCTCCAAAATCTTCTGCGGATTATAAGAAGACTATTTTCTCATTTGATCAAAGTTAATACATCCCATTGATCAAATGGATATGCATAGATAGTATGGAGAAATGATTTTCTCCACCATGACAAATACTTCCATAGAACTTTCAAAGTTAAGTACATCCCTTTCAAATGTCCAAACACAATTAAAATTGGAGAAAATTTCTTCATTAGCAAAGGACACCTGAATTAAAACATTGGAAGATTTGGTGATCAAGCTAGGATATGATCCCAGTGATGTCAAAGCAGTGGAGGAGATCATCAAGAAGAAGAATGCAAACATTGCAGCACTTAATAAACAATTGAAGTTACCTTCTATAGAATATCCATTGACAAAAGAGATTGAAGAAAGTGAACAACATAAAGAAGACATGCTCAAATTGATCATTGAGAAAAATATACAGATGAAGGAGATGGAGGAACATATTGAGAAACTCCTTAAGGAAAAAGAAGAGGCCGCACAATTAATTACAACTCCAGTGACAACCACATCAATCACACTTGCAGACACAAAATGATATTCGACATCAACACCTGATGATTTAAATAAAGTTGTGTAGGACCTGTCTCTTCAGAGACAAGAAAATGACAGGCTCCAACAAAATCTAAAGCATATAGAAGCACAAAAGATAAAAATGATTCTCTTTTGGTAGAAGAGATGCAAAAATTTCACAAACTGGCCAAGAAGATTGACCAATTGGAAAATCAGTCACTAATGGCTCACACCTTGGCCCAAGCCAAGGGAAGGATCTAGGTGGATATAAATCATGCCATAACTGAGGTTTGGCCATCTATTTAGATTATATTTTAGCAAGAAGAGTTAATCGATAGATCCAGAACAACTATTGAACAGGTCAGAAAAACACTGGGACAAAAACCAGCAGAGGCTACTTCCATGATCAGAGTATTGAATTCAAAGACTAGGTCAGAGCTGGAACAGATTCAAATTGCAGATAGAATAGATACCATCCCAGAGATAAAAAAGGTATTGAATAAAAGAAATTATATGAACCAATTAGAGACTAAGTCTCAAGCTCTGGAAAACGTTGTCCATAGATTTCATACTAAACTCAATTTGCTGAATCAAAGAGGACTACCAGGGCTAGTAGCACCAAATGACAGACTAATTAGCTTGGAATATAACTGTGATAAGCTTTACAACATTGCCACAGATACATCCAAATTTGCAGGTTTCAAAGGGCAATATCATAGGCAAAGCTTTCATAGAAGCCTTGGAATTTGATTTAATTATATAACATGAAATAAAGCATATTTTCATCAACAAAACCACTTTCGAGAAATATATTGAGGTAGATGAAGAGTATAGAAAGCTAATAAATCTTTCTATACCCACTGATGAAAGATGGGATGAGCTATGTGTTACTATTGAGTAAAAAAGTTTTATCTCAAACATACAACAAGACAACATTTTGGGGGCCAAGTCATCAACAACTTCCTCGAAGATAGTGCCAACATCTTAACAATTTAAGCAGTTCTATATTTTTGTACTATTTTTGTAAATTAGTTCAGATGTTTATAGAATCCCTATTTCTGTATAACTAAGTAACAATTCGATGTATTAAGGGTTGAACCCTTGCATGAGTTTTTCTAAAGCATAATTGTATCAGTCTGAAATTAGTTCACATTAATGAATGGATTCTGGATTTGCTTCAAACAACTTGTTACTTTGTGAGTTTGTCTTAATGTTTTCACTTCATTTTTGTTATTCTCCATGTATTTAAGTTTTATGAAGATAACTAGGTAAGAGAAAACTCAATATCAGTCTATCTTAAATCCCTCTGAAGTTATAATATATTTTAGGGAATAGTTTATTGGACTGTTTGTCTTTATAGGCTCCTCTACATTTATAAATTGTCAACCATCTTCATAAGGTTAAATATATTTTGTTGGGCTGTAAACATTGTTTACTTGCATGCTTTCTTATGATTAACTAAAGATTCTGTCTAAATATTTAGGAAATCACAACCTCTTACAATTTTGACTTTCCATACACTTTAAATCAAATTACTCTTTAGAGGTAAAGAATCAACCCTTTCATAGTATGCAGTACTAATAAGGTTTAAGCACATGCCTTAACCTGCTCATCAGATTGGTCATCCAAAAAACTTTTAAAACAATGAAACATTTTAGATGCTCTCGCATAATTAATTAACCTAGAATTATCTTAGAGGACAACATCAGATTGGTGCCGTTGCCAGGGAACAAAAATTGAATTATTTTTCCCTGGGGTAACAATAGAGATTTTCCTTTAAGGTGAATAAAGGAATAGTAGGTTAAAATCTTTCACCTAGCAACTTCACAAACCCAAACTGGATCCTTCAAGACACACCAGGTCTCATACTGATTATGAAATTGTTTCTCCATTATCTGACCCAGAGAGACTGGTAAGAGAAGCCTCTTTAAGAAGAAGAATTGAAGGTTCTTCTTCTTTCTATATACCACTACAACTTGAGGATATTTAAGTCTCTGATCCCTTTACGTATGTTCCTTCTCCTTTAGATTTGGCTGACTTAACACCTATGGTTTTAGAACTACCGTCCAAAGGAGTTGATATGCAGTCAACTCTTTTAGTCCATTCACTATAATCATATCAAATTCCTGAAATACATTCAAATTCACCTAAGTCAGAAGAATAATTGGATGTACATTTACCTGAGTTAAAACCTACCGATTTTATCTCTCCCACTCATTATACCTTTCTGTCTACTTTTGCCCAACCCAAGGAAATTTTTTCTGTATATTCAAATCCTTTGTTTGAAAACAAAGAAGAAGTTGAAACAAAGGTCCAGAAGTTAGTTATCAAAATGCCTTTAAAAACTTTAAGAGATCCTCCACAGTATTTTCCTCCTCCACCTACTTTTACACCATCTTCACCTACAACTTCATCATCCTCTACCTCATCTTCTACCACATCTCCTACTAATTCATATTTATCTTCAAGTATGGCTGCTTTTCAAACTATTGTTCAAGCTAGGTATGCTACTTTAAAACTTCCTAATATACTCAATAATTTTCCTGATGGGTATTTAAAACACCTACCTAGGTTTAATTTAGAAACTGGTTTGTCTGCTGAAGACCATTTAGCTTCCTTCTTGGACTTTGTTGATAACATGAAAATTGATCATGGACATGTGTATATGAGATTGTTTGTTCAATCACTAGAAGGGAATGTTAGAATTTTGTTTAGACAACTGAGACCAAATTTTATCCGATCTTGGAATGAATTAACCACCATATTTAAGAATCAATGGGGGTTTAAGAAGGATCATGTTTATTTTCATACAGAATTTGAAGAACTAAAAGGAAACCATGGTGAACCAGTGGTTGATTTCATAAAGAGATTCAATAAACTTTATCATAAGATGCCACCTCACTGTAACCCACCAGTAGCAACAACCAAAGTTAGATTTTCTAAAGCATTTGAAGATGATTTTGTAGTTATGCTTAAGGAAAGGACATATCATACCCTAGAAGACATGCAAACAAATGCCATAGAATTTGAAGCCAATAGGTCAGCATCAACTAAACTTAAAGTTAAGGCAAAAAAATCTGAAAGGAAAATGAAAGCCAAGGAAGAAGGTTCTTCCTCAAAAACTAAAAATGAAGATCAAAAGATAGATGAAATCACTTCATTTCTTAGAAATATTTCAAATAGGATTTCAGAAATAGAAGCTCAGCCTAGAAAAATTCAACAAATTGCTGCTAGACCTCAAACGCAATTTAGGAGAGCTTCCCAACCCCAAATTTTGCAAAGACCAAATGTTGATCAAAAAATTCAACCACCATTAATGATCAATGATAAAAAACCTGAAGACACTATCCCTTTGACTATCGAGGATATAAATAATCTTGATCATTCATCTCTACAAAATACTATTGTCTCTCTTCCTCTAAATCAATATTCTCAGCAAGATCAAGAAGACTCACAAGTTTCAAAATATCAGGCCTTTCCTGAGTTCTTAATTGTAGAACTGAATAGGAGATATGACTTAAGACCAAGGTCAAGGCCTGGTAGACCTCCAAAAAATCCTATTGTAAATGAACAACAAATTAAATCTACTGACAATCCAACCATTGAATCAGTCAAATGAAACAACTTCAATTGATAAATTTGTTTTAACCACTTTCAATGTTGAAAAGGAATTAGAAAGAGTCAAAGTACCCATTCCTTTATCTGAATTTTCAAAGAATCCAGGATATAAAAATCAAGTTTCTAAATGGATCCAGTCATCAAGTGTTGATGCTGAAGGAGATGTAATAAGCTTACAAGATGAAAAACCTTCAATAGTCTTTGGTCCCAACTAAGATATGATTGATGAAAATGTACCACCTTTCTATGTTACTCTAAAAGTTCATGATTTCTTATTATACAACTGCATGTTAGATTCTGGAGCCTCCCATAATTTGATGCCAAAGGTAATCATGGACCAACTTCAATTAGAGATTAGCCAAACTTATCATGATCTATATACTTTTGATTCCAGATAGTACCCTGTCTTGGACTTATAAAGGATCTAGTGGCCACTTTAGCTCAAATCCATGTTAAGAGTGTGGTATTAGACATTGTAGTTACTGATATTCCTTCTAAATTTGGAATGTTATTATCAAGATCATGTTGTGCCAAATTAGGAGGAAGTCTTCAAATGGGCATGTCTTATGCTACCATTTCTGTATATGGGGGTGAGCATCTTAGATTATACAGAGAGAATCTTAAATATTGTTTACAAATCAGATCAAGCAAGAAATCATCCCATTTATGTAGTAGATCAAGGCTTTGGATGTTTCAAATTATCATCAAATAACTTACAAAACACTCATCTTAGTATTGAAACATTGTAGAAAAACTAAAGACCATTAAGACTGATGTTTGGAGGTTATACTTTGAAGATTATTGCTCAAAGGAAAGCGCTCGAGCTGTTATTGTACTAGTTTCACCAGACAAAGAGAATATAACTCAATCCTATAAGATTGAATTTGATGTGACAAATAATGTAGCATAGTATGAAGCCTTCCTTCTAGGATTGGAATTAGCCAAAAGTCTTAAAATGCAAAATCTAAGTGTATTCAGTGACTCAAAGCTCATTGTTAAACAAGTAAGGAATATTTGTCAAACAAAACATCCTAGACTTAGATCTTATAGAAATGAGGTATGGGACTCTGTGGATAATTTATTCTAAGCATTTAACATCACTACTATTCCAAGGGATGAAAATATTCATGCAAACTCTTTAGAGTTTCAGCTAGTTCTTTTAAAATTCCTGATCAAATTCTTATGCAATATCAAATTCAAGTTAGATATAGGCCTTCAATTCTTGACAATCTTAAACACTGGAAAATATTTGATGATGATGAGCAATTGAAATCCCTTTTGCAAGTAATTTATGATTTTTCAGCCTTACAAATTGAAGAAGAACAATTGGATAATAATGAGTTGAATAAGGAAGATCAAACTTCACAATTTGACTCAAGAAATGGTGATCATAGTATCATTCAATTATCTAACAATTTCATTCATAAGGGCTTGGTCCCTCATGAGAATTTGTTTGACCACAATGATGTTCCTAAAAATCCATTAGCAAATTCACTTGAAGAAGATATAGAAGAATGTAATATTGGAACTTTAGAAGAAATCAGAAATATTAAATCTCTGCATCTTTGCCAATGGAAGTGAAAGATAAATATTTAGCTCTCCTTAAAGCTTATAAATATGTCTTTGCTTGGTCCTATAGTGAGTTGAAGACATATGATGCAATGCTCATTGAACATAAAATCCCTTTAAAACCAGAAGCTAAACCCTTTAAGAAAAAGTTAAGGAGAATTAATCATGTCCTTCTTCCTACCATTGAGAAAGAACTTAAAAAGCTACTTGGTGCCAAAATCATAGTTCCCTTGAGATATTCTGATTGGGTAGCTAATTTAGTTCCAGTAAGAAATAAAAGTGGTGAAATCAGTCTGTGTGTAGATTTTAGGAACTTAAAAAAATCATCTTTGAAAGATAATTATCCATTACCCATGATGGGCCAATTGCTTCAAAAAGTTTTAGGTGCTAATATAATTTATAAGTTAGATGGTTTTTTTGGATACAATTAGATCATGGTGAGCCTAGAAGACAGAGATAAGACAACATTCACAACTCCTTGGGGTACATTTATGTATGCAAGGATGCCTTTCGGATTAACCAATGCTCGAGCTACCTTTCAAAGAGATATGGATCTAGAATTTGTGGGTAAGACAAATAAATTTGTTGTCATTTATCTTGATGATTTGACTGTATTTTCTAATTCTGATCAAAATCATTTAAATCACTTGAGGAAAGTTTTTAACATGTGTAGGAATTTTTGGATTTCACTTAATCCCAAAAAGTCCCTGTTTGCAATCAAAGAAGGAAAATTTCTTGGCCATATTATTTCTAAGGAAGGGGTGGTTATTGATCCTAGAAGAGTTTCAACTATCCAAGCACTTTCATTACCAAGGAATAAGAAGGAAATTCAGGATTTTCTTGGAAAAATCAACTTTTTAAGAAGATTTATACCTAATTATGCTGAAATAGTTAAGGATATCACATATATGTTGAGGAAATATCATTAAGTTAAATGGAAAATTCCAGCAAGATATGCTTTTGACCAGATTAAAAAATCTAGTTCAGAAGCCGCAATACTGGCGAGTCCAAACTATTCTAAACCATTTAACATCTTTTCCTTTGCCTCTGAAACTGCCTTAGTTGCTGTTCTTTTGCAAAAGAACGAGGATGGAGATGACCATACTATTTCCTTTTTCAGTAAAGTTATGAGAGATGTTGAACTCAAATATGATATTATTGAAAAACATGCCTATTCCTTAGTTCAAGCACTGAAATATTTCAGAGTCTATGTTCTTCATTATTTTGTTATTGCCTATGTTCCCAATAGTGTTGTTAACACTGTGTTAACTCAACCTAACACTGATGGAAGAAGAGGAATATGGATTACTAAGATATTAGAATTTGATCTCATTATCAAAACTACAAAGTTGGTAAAGGGTCAAGGCTTGGATAAACTCTTAGTTGAGTCAAATTGTAAAGTCTTGGGAATAAATTCTGTTTTTGAAATTTCAGCAGAGAAGAATCCACAAGAACCTTCTCAATCTTCAGCAGACGAGAATCCACAAGAACCTTCTCAGACTTCAGCATAGGACAATCGACAAGAACCTTCTCAAATTTCAGCAGAGAAGAATCCACAAGAACCTTCATCTTCAATCCAATCAACTCCTATTCATATTGATGAGAAATTTTTGTTATTTGAATGGCACACTGATATTGTACATTTTCTTAGAGATTTTGAGTGTCCATCTGAATTTACAAAGAATCAATGCAAGACGCTAAATTTGAAGGCCATACAATACTATATCATCAATGCAAATCTGTATTGGAAAGACCCACTTAACATCCTTTTTCTTTGCTTGACAGAAAGTGAGACAAAAGGAATTATTGATCAATTTCATGTAGGTATTTGTGGAGGACACTATGCTTGGAGAGCTACAACATATAAGATTTTAAGAGAAGAATTTTATTGGCCTACATTGTTTGCACAAGTAGGAGCAAAGGTTAGAAGCTGTACCTAATGTCAAATATTCGCTGGAAAGCAAAGATTAGCAACACTTCCTTTAGTTCCAGTACTAGTTCAAGCACATTTCCTACAATGAGGATTGGATTTCATTGGGGAAATTCATCCAACATCAAGAAGCCAACATAGATGGATATTGACTGCCACATATTACCTTACTAAATGGGTAGAGGAAATTCCAGTTAGAAATGCAACCGACATTGTAGTTATTAAATTTATTGAAGATAATATACTATCTAGGTTTGGGTGTCCCCAACAGAGAGTTACAGAAAATGCATCAACATTCAACAGTGTCAAAATGATTGAATTTTTTCAGAAATACCAAATTTTATTGCATCATTCTATCCCATACTATCCACAGGGAAATGGACTAGCAGAGCATTCAAACAAGAGTCTAGTTAAATTTATTAAGAAAACACTAGAGGACCACGAAAGGAGTTGGGACAACCATCTCATATATGCACTTTGGGCAAACAGGATATCTCCAAAAAGGTCAACAGGTAAATCTCCATTTCAACTTGTCTATGGTAAGGAAGCCATATTTCCTACACATCTAGACTTTCGTGTCATGGCATTTTTACAAGAAGCAAATGAAGAACCTGATGATTTTTTAGGAGAATCAATTAGATTATAGAACTTAATGAAAATATATAACAAGAAATATTAGAACAAAATGAAGAGTCTGTTTGACAGAAAGGCTAGAGAAAAATATTTTAACGAAGGAGATTTAGTATTAAGATGGGATGCAAGAAGGGAAGATAAATGAAAACATATAAAGTTTGATAATCTCTAGTTTGGACCTTTTAGCATTATAGAGGTTAAAGGGTACACTACTTTTATCTTGCAGAACTTGGAAGGACAATATTTCTCATTGCCTGTCAATGGGAAATATTTGAAGAATTATTGTATCTAATATTGAGATTCCTTCCTTCATTCATCATTTGTACATCACCAGATTGTTTTTATTTTTACATGTAGTGTGCGATTATTTTCAATAGAGACCCCATTAGCCCGCGGAGAAGGCACATGGATCTGCAAGTTCTCTGCATCCTGTAGGAGGAAGTGGTCCCTAGTTGGAGCTGATGTTGTAACATAAATAGTTTTGATAAGTTAGATATTTATCAAAGAGGGTATAAAAAAATAGAAAAACAAAAAATAGAATAAAAGAATGAAAATATGAAAATTGCTGAAAAAAAATCAAAAGAAACCCCATCAAAAGAAAAGAAAATGTACAAGTGAGAAAGCTCAAATGCCACTTGAAATAAACCTTGTTTGAATCATATAGTATAATCATGATAAAAATGTTTAAAATTATGTTTTAATATTAGAAAATAATTCAATCAAGCTATTTAATCTTGGTTGAAATTAGAAGATAGGATATATTAGAGGAAAAAGTGACCAAAGTGTAGAAATTTTGAATAATTTAACACATATTCAACAGAGATTATCCTGATCATGTACTATTGCAGAAAACATACGCAATACATAAGCTCCTCTACGTTGATCATCAATATAGCAACATCAATAACAATAAAACATCAAGAGC
>APFE030755645.1:31115-60289 GCA_000404065.3 Pinus taeda
AACTCAACTGCTTCCGATCTACAATTCGTGAGAACAAAGTATTTCTTGTACAGAGATCGACTGTATGGGCATTCACCAGATATCTCACCTTCCAAAAGAACGATGAATCCAGAGGCTACCTGGCCCAATTACAGACTCTGCCTGAAGAAATAGAATGTAAACACTTCCTGAATAGTAGATCAGATGATCAACAACTTTGATACCATGTAGAACTTCTTCTACAAATCAAAGCCTTCTGATACCATGTAGAAATTTTGAATAATTTAATACATATTCAACAGAGATTATCCTGATCATGTACTATTGCGGAAAACATACACAATACATAAGCTCCTCTACGTTGATCATCAATATAGCAGCATCAATAACAATAAAACATCAAGAGCATTCACACATTAACACAGTATGTATCCCGGGGAAAGCATCTCGCTAAAAACCCCAACTATCTGTATATTAATGATTGAGTTATGTAACATTACAAAGTACAATGCTTATCACAAGCAATCCAGTATCAGCTCCACCTGTTACACACAATACAACTCAGATCTGAATCAATCACTGGCTCAAATCTCTTCCGCTGCTTGCCTGCCTCCGCTGCTCAATATCTGCACAAGAACCGGAGATAATACCAAGGCAGCCACGTCTTTCCTTGGCTAAATCACGTGATAACAAGCTACAATACGTGCAAACTCATTGGCATACTCAATCCCCTGATTTGTGCAAGATCTGGTGCACAACTATAGTCACAACAGATAGCAATCTGATTCTCTAACACCTGTCCCTGCTGAACTGAACATGCACTGACATGCAACT
Organism: Pinus taeda; assembly: GCA_000404065.3. Lineage (NCBI taxonomy): Eukaryota > Viridiplantae > Streptophyta > Pinopsida > Pinales > Pinaceae > Pinus > Pinus taeda. The sequence goes on from APFE030755645.1 coordinate 31,929, forward strand.
GAGTTAACTGATGTATTCATTAGTTGTATTATGAGTAAATAACTTGTGAATTAATTAATAACTAATTCACCCAACTCATCTCTAGTCTATTCGCCAGTTAGACTAAATACAACCAGTTTAACAAAGCTAAACTGAACACAACTCCATCAACTGCACCTCCAGTCCACTAAACTCAACTCACTTGAGTTCTAACTGAAGTCATGCATGAAAATATTCAAATAACCCACAAGAACCACATATTTCCTTCATGCAATTGCATGTGCCACATCCGTAGCTCGAACTGAAGTGCTCCAAGAGAATAAGACAAAGTTTATAGTCCAAATATTATTGTGAGATAATAATATTTGACTTTTCTATTTTGGACAGCCAGTCTAAAAATAGACTTGATCACTCACACTGTGATCACTCACACTTTCATCAAAAATAGAAGTCCATCTATTTTTCCAACTTGATCAATCATCCATAAACAGCAACCTGCAATCCATAGACATGATCCATATGTCTAGAAATAGACATAGTCTAAAAATAAACATAGTCTAAAAATAGACTTGCGCCAAAAATAGCCTGCGGGCCCACTTAGTGAAGGCGACTCTTTTCACTAAGCTCCATCATCTTGTTGCAATCTCAACACAAAGAATTTAATCTTGGTCAATTTCATTTTTTGCACTAGAATAGGGTTAGGAGTTAATTTAGGAGATAAAAAGGGCATGCCTAATCAAATGCACCTTTAGAATTATAGATCATGCTTTGTTAGACTTATTTTGTTTAATAATAAACTAATCATGTCATTTAAACATGATTAGTGCTATCTAATAAGCATTAAACTTGAGTTTTATTTTACGTTGGAGATGATTTGATGTTTTGTCGTTTTGCAATATCTAAAGGGCACTTTCCAATGACCATGATTTTCCCCACCCAGATCAACAACAGGGAAACCAATTCGCACCCGCTTGTCCCATTTCACCGATGGGGGGGGGGGGGGGGTGGTGGTGTCCAAAAAGATGTATTGCTTTTCACGGGCTCCACACAACGTGGAACTCTCTCATGACTTCGTACCCCCCTCGTCCTAAACCTCTTACCATCGCCCCCCCTCCGAAATCCACTATCTCTCCCTCGCTCCCACCAATTGTTAGTACATCACCTCCCGCGCATTTCCCTCCACTAATTGTATCCCGCCACTTGTCCATCTATTATCCGTTACCATATTCCCATTATCATTTGCTCATTAAAACAGTTATCCATTACCATATTCCCATTACCCATTAATGTACCTAAATTCTATTTGGTAACGGTTCCATCAGAACGGTGATCCATCAAGGCCTTTAAAATGACTTTGACACATTTCACGTGGCTCCCCTAGCTACTTTGATTACTGTTTTTTATTGCAAGTACTGCTTTAAGTTTCCACACTCCTACTATTCATCACCTATCAATTTCGGCAATCCAGAGTCTAGATACCCTTGACAGAGATTTATATCTTATCCATGTACCTATTCAAGCCAAAATTTTGTCCTCTGATATCATTTTCTTTCTCAAAATCCTCAGTGATGGAACCAAAGGGAAAAACCGAATCTTATAGAAGTAAATCTGATACTCATGATAACCCTAAGACCTATGATACCTTAGACCTAGATCACATTCCATTAGCTGACCAATACTTCAAGATTGATGACATTGAGAGTGAATTCGACTTGTTCGAATTACATCTCTAGTTGAAGAAAAATTACCTAGACCAACAAGATATCATTACTCTTTGGGAATCCTTGTTACCTATGTTTATCTTTCCACAAACATATTATTTCTTGATCTGGTCATGTGGTGTCAAGCCAGATATAATTTGCTGCAAAGGACCATTGTGGCTTAGAATGGAGACATTCTGATCTCCATTACGCCATAAACCATAAAACAGATGATGTTGATTCCTTAGAATGACTCCCTCTACCATTTTTCTGCAGCAGTTCTTATGGACTTGTATCATAAGCTCACCTTTCCCAAAAGAGCCCAGATTTTCGAGATTTTCCTTCTTGAAGACTCTGAGCTTCCTAAGAAAAATCCCCCTTATCCAGCTTCTATGTTCCCTGAGAAAGCCAAGAAGATAATTTCCTTAGTTTCCTGCCTTTTAGGGTATCCATTAGACCAATGGGTAGATGAGCCTATCTTAGGTTTTCTATCAATTTTCTCCAATGAGCATAAACCAGCATTCATGTTCAATTTTAGCCAATTTTTTGGCTGATATATGCATGAAAAGATGATGAATATTACTACATAAGGCATGTTTAATTGTACATCTGCACTAGTCTATATGTTTCTTTTTCAGTAGGCATATAATTTTCCAATAACTCTACACAGGCAAGATGATCAGGGCATCAATCAAGCAGTGACACAATGGACTTCGTTAGTCAAGAGAAACTCAACAGAGTTTAAGTTTGCAGAATTCATTGACAGTTTTGTTCATACAGTTGGAGGGCTTCTTAGAAGTTAGAATGAGCTAAGGATTATTGCAGAAATTAAAAGGGTTTTACACTTGAGTGAGCAGACAAAGACTCGAGACTGGTATTTATACTAGAATTATACATAAATAAGAGTATATGGGTGTGAGATAGCTCCATATAAACTACCTAAGTAACAAAGACTCGAGACTGGTATTTATACTAGAATTATACATAAATAAGAGTATATGGGTGTGAGATAGCTCCCTATAAACTACCTAAGTATGTTCCAATGATGATTTTCTCTCTGGAATACATAAGGCAAATGATCAACATGGAAGAAATCAATTTTGTTTCAGGGAAAAGGAAATCACAATTCAAGATCAACACTCAAGTAGGACCATTCATATGCAATACTAGAACAACAGGTGATGAGGCAGACTCAATCCTTAGGCAATTGAACTTTTAGCCTGTTTCACCTGATCATATGATCCATTCAACATTATTTCTAAGTTAAGGGTGCAACTCAAAACCACACATTATAATCATACCCCAGACCAAAAATCGAAAAGTTTATGAATCAGGACCAGTGGAAGGTGAATACATTATAGGAAGGAAGATCATATTCTATCTACAACTACCTCCACACTCCACTACCTCAAGATAAATAGGAAAAAAGGCCAAGAGAAGAAACTTCATCTCCAACATGTTAGGAAATAAGTGCTCAAGAATTCATTATTCAATAAAAGAAGCAAAAGTCACAACTCAAAGATGTCACCATTCAAAATGAGGAAGAGAAAAAAACTATTGTTATGAGTGGTTTACAATTTTTCACAGGGTCAAAAGAACACCTCCCTGACATCCCATCCTCTTCGGCCTCACAAAATCCTTCATACAATTCAAATTCAACGGAATTGCGTGAACTTGATGATTCCAATATCTTAAGCAAGTTTTTGCAGATTAAGCAGAAAAATGAAACACTAAAGGCCAACACCTATGATCATTTTTGGAAGCAGACTTCTACCTCCCAGCATAGGTCGTTAACAACATTTGACAGTGAAAAAGAAAGAATGCAAATGGAATTCTTACAAGCTCAAGTACCATCTCCAATATCTTCTGCAGATTATAAGAAGACTATTTTCTCATTTGATGCAAAGTTAATACATCCCATTGATCAAATTGATATGCATAGACAGTTTGGAGAAATGATTTTCTCCACCATGACAAATACTTCCATATAAATTTCAAAGTTAAGCACATCTCTTTGAAATGTCCAAACAAAATTAAAATTGGAGAAAAATTTTTCATTAACAAAGGACACTAGAATAAAAACATTGGAAGATTTGGTGATCAAGCTAGGATATGAACCCAGTGATGTCAAAGCAGTAGGGAAGATCATCAAGAAGAAGAATGCAGACATTTCAACACTTAATAAACAATTGAATTTACCTTCTACAGAAGATCCATTGACAAAAGAGATTGAAGAAAGTGAAAAACATAAAGAAGACATGCTCAAAATGATCATTGAGAAAAATATACATATGAAGGAGATGGAGGAACAAATTGAGAAACTCATTAAGGAAAAATAAGAGGCTGCACAATTCATCACAACTCCATTGACATCCATGCCAATCATAATTGCATACATAGTAGGATATTCGACATCAACACCTGATGATTTAAATAAAGTTGTGCAGGACCTATCTCTTTAGAGACAAGAAAATGAAAGGCTCCAACAAAAGCTCAAGCATATAGAAGCACACAAGATAAAAAATGATTCTCGTTTGGTGGAAGAGATGCAAAAATCTCATGAACTGGCCAAGAAGATTGACCAATTGGAAAATTAGTCTAGTGGCTCACACCTTGGCCCAAGCCAAGGAAAGGATCTGGGTGGATATACCTAATGCCATAACTAAAGTTTGTCCATCTATCTAAATTATATTTGAGCAAGAAGACTTAATTGATAGATGTGGAACAACTATTGAACATGTCTGAACAACACTGGGACAAAAACCAGCAGAGGCTAATTCCATGATCAGAGTATTGAATTCAAAGACTACGTGAGAGTTGGAATAGATTCAAATTGCAGATAGAACAAAGACCATCCTAGAGATCAAAAAGGTATTGTAGAAAAGGAATTGAATGACCTAATTGGAGACTAAGTCTCAAGCTCTGGAAAATATTGTCCAGAGATTTCATACTAAATTCAATTTGCTGAATCAAAGAGGACTGCCAAGGGCTAGTAACACCAAATGACAAACTAATTAGCTTGAAAGATTACTGTGAGAAGCTTTACAACATTTCCACAGATATATCCAAATTTGCAGGTATCAAAGGACATATCACAGGCAAAGGTTTCATAGAAGCCTTGGAATTTGATTTAATTATCAAACATGAAATAAAGAATATTTTCATCAAAAAACCCACTTTCAAGAAATATACCGATTCTATACCAACTCATGAAACATGGGATGAGTTATGTGACACCATTGAGTAATTTTTTTTTTTTTTTTTTTTTTTTTTTTTTTTTTTTTTTTATCAAACAGGCAACAAGACAACATTTTGGGGGCCAAGTCATCAACAACTTCCTTGAAGATAGTGCCAGCATCTCAATAATTTAAGAAGTTCTATATTTTTTTAAATCAGTTCATATGTTTCTAGAATCCCTATTTTTGTATAAATAAGTAACATTTCGATGCATTAAGGGTTGAACCCTTGCATGAGTTTTTCTAAAGCAAAATTGTATCAGACTGAAATTACTTCGCATTAATGAAAGGATTCTGGATTTGCTTCAAACAACTTGTTTCTTTGTGATTTTATCTTAATGTTTTCACTTCATTTTTGTTATTCTACATGTATTTAAATTTTATGAAGATAATTGTGTAAGAGAAAACTGAATATCAGTCTATCTTAAATCCCCCTGAAGTTATAATCTATTTTAGGGAATAACTTATTAGACTGCTTGTCTTTATAAGCTCCTCTACATTTATAAATTGTCAACCATCTTCATAAGGTTAAATATATTTTGTTGGGTTGTAAACATTGTTTACTTACATGCTTTCTTATGATTAACTAAAAATTCTGTCTGAATATTTAGGAAATCATAGCCTCTTACAATTCTTCCTTTCCATACACTTTAAATAAAATTACTGTTCAGAGGTAAAGAATCAGCCCTTCATAATATGCAGTACTAATAAGGTTTAAGCACTTGCCTTAACCTGATCATCACATTGGTAATCCAAAAACCTTTTAAATCAACGAAACATTTTATATGTTTTGGCATAATTAATCAACCTAGAATTATCTCAGAGGACAACATATCTATTCTTCATAGTATATGTTGCTGAAATCAATTTTTGCTGGGGCTTATGCTCTTCCCGTCTTGCAATTGGACATACATATAATGACTATGCATACTCCATTCATGTTGCACCCACTTGACCTACAAAGTACATAGTAGATATAGGTTATGCTCTCTTCTCTCGTCTCTCTCTATATAATATATATATATATTATTATATATCCAAAAGAAAACCAAACCTAGGATGCATAGATATACCACACACTAGTGACATTTTGAATGAATAACATAATTTCTATTTGGAAAATCGGATTCTTATAAATATGAGTATCTAAAGGGATGATGAAATGACCAATTCTGTTAAGAAAAACGTTAATAGTTGATGGTAGATGAGCTAGATAGTGCAAGTAGAAGTGATTTATCCCCTCGCTCCTAGTCAGGAAATTCTAGGATTACAAGGATGCAAGGGAAAGATCTCACTCTTACAAATCCTAGTGCACATGAGATTGGGAAACAATCATGAGCCTAGGGGAATATGAAAATAAATGATCCTTGCCATGATGCCATGTGATGCTGATGAGAATGCGCCCTTAGAGGTTATGAATCAGGTTGAAGCATGAGGGGAACCCTTATTTTGACAATCTAGGGTTTCTCCCAAACTTTAATATGGACAACATAAGGGAGGCTGAAAGATATTTTTTGCTCACCCACACACAATACCTCTAATGATTGTGATGCAAATTACGGAGATAAGTTTCAAAGTCATGGGAGAATCATAGCACATTAATGATGCTACAAACCTTCGAAACCCTAACACAATCATAAGGTCTATATTTGAGGTAAAAACATGATGTGTGGATGCAATGTGTGAAGCATGAGTGTGCATATCAACAAGGTTTGATAGGTTGGGTTGTGGGGAAAGCAACCAGTTGAAAAGCATGATCAAAACCCTAATGGCTTGGGGTGAGCAGAGGGGGACCCAACATTTGGAATATACCCAAAAATTTTGGTGATGTTGTAGCGACTACAAAAATGTTGCAATATTGGAGCCCTCAAATCTCATAATTTTTATTCAAGTGATGTTTTGAGGTTGTGAGGTTCCAAGCTCCTTTCGCTTGGCCCTTTCCTGTTTTTCCTGCATGAGATCGGGCACTGTGACTGACGACTTAGCTTTTAGGTGTTAAGGCCTTTAGATCATGGCGTGGGCCTATCTCCCTTTGTATTTCATCTTCCACCCTTGGTTCTTTTGGGTTTCCTTGACTAAGCTCCAACACTTTAGAGCTCCTGCATATCACAAATTTCTCATAATTCAATTAGAGGGGTCCTCGAAATTCCAACCTCCGAAATACTCTCCACGTGGCATCACATAGAACTTAGGTGCTTAGGCCTTTTATGTGCCCTTGGTCATTTAGATTTCCCATGACCATGTTCCAGTCCACATTGGAAACCCTTTATTGAATCAAAATTTTTCTATAAATAAATTAGATCAGAGTTACGGAAACTCCAACCTATGATGTGCCGACCTCTGAGATGATATCATGTTGTAGTCATCACTCCATGTGGCTCCCTCTTAGTGCTGACACATGTCACTTGGATTTACCCACTAGGCCAATGAAAATGTTGAATCTGAGTACCACGTGTCCATCATACACTCACATCATGCTAACATCATTTGCCTCGTCATCTCTTGAGGGGTCAATCAGCTACTGCCATGTGTCCATTAGAGGAGAGAGAAAGGGTCTTCTTGGTCCTTGGTTTTTCAAGGAATTCCTTTGTAATTCCTATCCTTCACAGACCTTGATGCTTCCAAGAAAATGCAATTTATAAGGACTTACAGGTTCCAAGGTTCCGATGGCCCTATGCTCCGATGTTTTGATATGCCTCTTCATGCCTTCTGCTCTGACCTCCGATATTGTGACTTACTATGATCCCTCGGGTTCCGAAATATCTAAGCTCCTGAGGTTCCAAAGCTTTGAAAATTAGCTTTGATATTTCACTGCTCCTTTCAAGTTTCTTTTAAATAGAGTGTCAAGGTCCCAATGGATCCCTACTTCCAATATTCAGCCTTCCAAAATTCGACTCTTGATATTTGACTTGATCCAAAGAACTCCAAGCTCCTTTACTTCAGATATGAATAACTTTTGATCCATGAGGCCATTTGCAGTCTTCAACACATCGTTGGAAAGCTATTTAAGAGAACTTTCCAATGAAGGAGGTATGATGTAGGCTTGAGCCCATATGCTACCTAAGGAATGGCTGCAAACTCTCTTCCTCAATGCTAGTCTGGTTGAAACCAATGCCAACATATCAAGTGCCACACGCCATCCAGAAAATGCCAACTGTCCAACAATCTCCCCCTTTAGCATTGATGAAAACAATGTAAGCTCCCCCTGAGACTAGGCATGGTCTTCTCTACTTCTATTCTTCTCCCCTTTTGGAATTAATGAAAAAAGATTTCATTGAATACTACCCCTAAACCAATGCAACCTACTCTTCCATTTATCCCACATTATGAGTAGTTCCAACGCACACCAAAATTGAGTCATTTGAGAGGAGGAACCACAACTCCTATTTGTTGCCTAGATATTCAAAGGATTCTCTTTCCAGTGGCTTAGTAAATATATCTGCAAGTTGGTGTTTAGTGGCTACATATTCAAGTCTAACAACATTGGCTATTGCCTTAAGAAATGGAACTTGATAGGGATATGCTTGGTATTTGAATGCATGACAAGATTATTAGAGATATTGATGGCACTTGTATTATCAAACATGATTGCAATAGGATCAATCAAGTCTACCTTAATATCCTTCAATGTTTGCTTCATCCATAAATTTGCGAGAAACAAGTCGCAACTTCAATATACTCTACTTCAACAATTTATAAAGAAATGAAGACTTGTTTCCTGTTGACCCATGACACTAAGAAATTTCCCAAAAACAATGCTACACCTAAGGTGCTCTTCATGTCATTAATACTTCCTGCCCAATCAACATTACTATAGGGCTTCAACTTAAACTCTCTTCTTTTAGCATACCAAAGTCCATAATCCACTATCCCTTGAAGATATTTGAAGATCCTTTTGACAATGATGACATGAATCTCATGAGGGAAAGCTTGAAATCTGGCCACAAGACCCACTTCTTGCATGATGTCTAGCCACGAAGCTGTGAGATACAATAATATTAGTAGAGATTTGTCTTACTTCTACTTTTTTTTGCTTTGAAGGAGAATTCTATGAGTAGACATGCGGGGTTTCCATGGGCTCCCCCCTGTCCCCGATTGTTTCTTATATTTTTATGGAAGACTTTGAATCCAGGGATTTGGCCTCTTCCCATCTCCTGCCCAAGGTTTGGAAAATATTTGTGGATGATACTTCTTTTATTTGGTCTCATGGCCCAAAAAAGTTAGATCAATTTTTCCAGCATCTTAACAATCAATCTTCCTCCATAAAGTTCACTATGGAGCAAGAAGTTGATGGGTGCCTGAGTTTCCTTGATGTTCTTATTTCGAAAAAGGATGACAGTTCTTTCTCACACAAGATTTAAAAAAAAACTCATACTAAGCAGTATCATCATGCCAACTCTCACCATTTCCCCGCTCAAACGTTGGGTGTTCTCAACACGCTATCTACTCGGGCATTGAGAATCTTTGATAAAAGAACCCTGATAAAGAGAAAGCCCATCTCCTTAATGTTTTTATTAATAATGGATATAGTAGGCACCAAGGTCTAAAAGCTTTCCTAAAATATAGTAGAGGTCCCAAGGTTAAGAAAGACCCTAAAGATTGAATCTCAGGGGTGGATCTCCCTTTCATCCAGGGGACCACTGACAAGATTGTGAGACTCCTTCAGAAGCATAATGTTTCCTCAACCTTTAGACCCCTTAACGCCATTCGTAACTCCCTTAGATATGTTAAAGACCCTGTTGACCCCAAGGACATGAAAGGTGTTTATTTTATTCCATGTTCTTGTGGGACCCCCTATGTTGGTGAAACTGGGCACTCTATTAATTAGAGGGTTCATGAGCACGCAACTGACATGAAGCATGGGAGGACTCGATCTTCAGCCTTGGCAAAACACGCGGAGAAGTCTAAGCATCATATATGTATTGAGGAGACCCAGGTTATTGCTAAGATTTCTCCTTTTCATCACCGTAAGTTTAGGGAGGCCATATAAATCGAAAGGAGGCCAAGCAATATTAACAAGGGATGATAGATGGAAGATTAGCAGCTGTTGGATCCCTGCCCTTTCCTCTTAGCCCCCCTCCCTCCCCCTTTTTACCCTCCTTTGTTCTTTTCATTGTTTTCCTTTCTGGTTTTACTCCCTCGACTTCTGGATTGTTTATGTTCCCTTTTTCTATTGATTTATTGTTTTTCCTTTTTGTTTGGTACTCTTTACCTTTCTTTTTTTGCATTATTTTTATTAATATTTCCAATTTGATCCTATAATAATATTCTTATAGTTTATATTTTATTTAGCTTTAAATTATAAATAAGAGGATAATATTGCTTCCCGTAATATTTATTTATTAGGTTTAATTTATAAATTTAGGTTCTTATAATTTACTTTTAATAAATAAGTTTATTCATATTTAATAAATAAATTAATTAACTAAGTGACTGATTAATTAGTAAACATTTATATTTAACCTAATTATCCCATATTATATTTAGTAACATATATATTTGAATGTAAAATAAATAAAATTTATAAACATATAAATATTTAATAAATTAATAAAAACATTTATATTCCTATCCTAGTTTATCCCATGATTCTTCATAAATTTATATTTTTAAATTAAAAATGAGGATAATATATTTTTACATATATAATTAAATGATAAAACTTAATAAACAAATAACTATTTAATCAACTAATTAATTATTAATTAATAAATATTTATATTTTAATCGTAATTTATCCCATAATATTTCCTATAGTAATATATGTTTATATGTAATTTATTTTTAAATTAGAAAGATGATCATATATTGTCCCTTAACAATTATTATTTAGGATATATATATATATATATATATATAATATATATATATATATATATAGTTACATATAGTTTTTAAATAAAATAATTAAATCTAACAAATTAACTAATTAATTAACTTTCCCCTAACTCTTGGTCCAGTCTAATGTAGCCGAGGTCCAGTCCATTGTAGTCGTTTCCTTTGGTCAAAAGTAGTTGAGGTCCAGTCCATTGCAGTCGTTTCCTTTGGTCAAAAGTAACCATTTCCTTTAGTCAAAAGTAGATGTTTCTTTATATCTATTTGAATGATTGGTCTCTCTATTTAACTTGTTGCCATGATCTGGTTCTTCATCTTGTCTTGACGATGAACCACACTTGTTGGTTCGAAACACGTCGAAAAATGAACTTTGATGTGATTATCGCCCAAAACATGTCTAGAAAATAGTCTTCCTATCATGGATCTGTATTCAATTTGATTTACCAATGATGTCTTATATTCTTTGCATAATTTGTAGTCTATAACCATAAGTGTGCTACATGTCTTGCAATCTTCCAGCCCAAACTTCTTCAAAGTTTCTTGTAGGTACTTGGATTGGGAGATAAACACTCCATTTCGAGACTGAGAAATTTGCAATCCCAAGAAGAAAGACAACTCTTCGATCATGGACATTTAGAACCCGGTCTGCATTCAGTTTGTGAATTGATGTCCCAATTGTTTCCTGTCGTTGCAAAAGATTATGTTGTCCACGTATACTACTACAATTAGTAGATGATCGCCTTCAAATTTGATGTATAAATTGTTGTCTGCAATACCTTTCTTAAAGCCCTGTTGCTGAAGGTATCGATCCAGTCTTGCATACCAAGATCTCAGAGCCTGTTTGAGTATATATAGGGAATTTTTTAATCTACACACAAACTCTTTATCTTCGGTGAGTGTGAATCCTTCTGACACCTAAATATAAACCTCTTCTTCCAGATCTCCATTGAGAAATGTAGACTTCACATCCATCTGATATATTTTCATATTTTTATAATTGGAAAAGGCAAGAAACATCTTGATAACTTCCAGTCTCGCTACTGGTGCAAAGGTTTCCTCAAAGTCTACCCCTTCTATTTGGGCATACCCTAGGCAGACCAATCAAGCCTTGTTCCTAATTACTTGACCCTAATCATTTAGCTTTTTTTTTTTTAAACCTATTTGGTTCCAATGAAATTTTTCCCTTTGGGTCTTGGAACAAGCTCCTAAGTGCCATTCTTTTCAATTTTGACAAGTTCTTCATTCATAACTCTTGCCCAAAAATTTTCCTCACTTGCCTGACTGAGATTTTTAGGCTCAATATGAGACAACAGAGAAAGATTTTCACAACTTGAACTGTCGACAAGTTTCCTCGTAGTCTGAACACCATGTCTTTGATCTCTAAGAATCTGACTTTCAGGCTGTTCCTTCTGTACATACCTGGAAAGTGTTTTGGGTGTTGGATTTGTGCTCATTTCATTGCCTTCATTATCTGAATCTGTTTCTTCTTGATCTGAGGGCGTCATGTCTAAATTTTCTTCTCCATATGAGTTCATATTTCCTTTGGAGGAATCAGGTTGTGAAGCTATTTCATCTACTATTTCATCTACTATTACATCAATGCAATCCTAAACCCTCTTTGTTCATTTGTTGTCACACTTGTATCTTTTACTTCGAGCAGAGTACCCGAGTAATATACCCTCATAGCACATGAGTTAAAATTTCTTGGATTTTAATAATTCCTTTTGATAAAGCATTTGCTCGCAAACACCTTGAAGTGTATAACTGTTGCAGGTCTTCCCTTCCACAACTCATAGGGAGTTTTATCGCTCGTAGGCCTGAGTTGAGTTTTGTTTGATAGGTACACTGCTACTTGTGCTGCTTCTCCCCAGAAGATGTGGGATATATCTGCTTCATCCAACATAGATTTGGCCATTTCCTGAATTGTTATTTTCTTTCTCTCAACTACTCCATTTCTTTGTGGATTTCTAGCCACTGAATATTGTCTGCTAATGCCACGCTCTTCACAGAAATCTTCAAACTCTCTTGAAGTGTATTCTCCTCCTCTGTTGTATCTTAAGAATTTGATCTTTAAGTCTTTCTCATTTTCTACTTGAGCTTTAAGTTTTTTAAAATTCTTAAATGCTTTTGATTTTTCTTTTAAGAGCACAATCTAAGTGGCCCTGTTAAAATCATCAATGAGAAGCATAAAATAACTTTCTCCTCTTGGCATTTTTGCTTGAGTTGGGACGTAGCTATCTGTGTGAATCAAATACAGTGGTCTAGATGAAGATAACTATTTTGGCATGAAATGAATTCTAGTATGCTTACCAAATTGACATGAATTGCAGATCGAATTATCAGGCCTTGATAGTACTGACAAACCTCTCACTGCTCCCATCTTGCTGACTCTTATCAAACTGTCAAAATTCATATGACCAAGTCTCTTGTGCCACAAACGTGCTTCATTTGTTTTGCTTAAATAAAACTTTGCTTTGGAGTCATCAAACACATATACATTGTTGTGAGTTCTGATTTCTTTTCCCACCAGCTTTCCATCTTTCTCATTTAAAATCTCATAGTCCTTGGATTGAAAGATCACATCATAGCCATTATCACACATTTGGCTTACACTAATAAAGTTGTGCTTGAGAGCTTCCATGTACAACACATTTTGAGCTTTCATCTTTTGATCCATACTAAATATGCCTTTGCCTTTAATTCTTGCTCGGGAATTGTTGTCGAAAGTGACATTGTTCCATATGTATTTTTCTTTTAGCGACATAAAGTTTCTCTTATCCCCAGTCATATGCTTGGAACAAACACTATTCACATACCATCTATTCTCTTGATTATGTGTGGATGGAGCAAGTCCACATTGCATGCTCTTTTCAGTTTTTCGTTTCCAATTATCCTTGTCCTTTTGAGTAGTTGGCTACCAAATATTCTGGGACTTAGTTAGGTACTCAAACCTGCTTCTACATTTGAAACACTCAACATAACTTAATAGGGGAGAGAAGGAATTTTTATCTCTGAGAGGATAGTTTTGAGATCTAAAATTTTGATTCTTATTATATCTAGGATTTTCATCTCTTTCAACTTTGATCCTGTTATCACAATTTTAGTTGCTAGTTTTTAAAAGCGTTGACGGTTTCAGTGTCAGTGCCAATTTGTAAAAAACAGTGTTAAAGCGCTGAAAACGGGAGTGTGAATGCCAATTCATAATAAATAGGGTTAAAAGTGCTGACAAAGACAATGTCAACGTTTTTGCAGTTTTGAAAATTTAAAATTGTGCTGATAACTAGAGTAACAACGCGAATTTCAGAATACAATCAATTAAACTCCGACGACTGGAAAATCAATGCCAAATGAAAATTTCAAACTTTTTCATCCAAAGAAATGCATTGATGGAATAACATGTTTAATCTCAAGTTTTCTAGATGGTGGAAGTACTTATATTTCCATGAGTTAAAAGTTGTGCAAAGTTAATCATTTTTATTGTTTTATCCGCTGAAGTAAAACAATTGTTATCCCACATTCTTGTAATAAAATCCCACTCCCATCTCTATTGCCTGTGTTTCTGGGTGGTGGATATTATGACACAACCTTAGTAGTCGAAGGGAAAAGGTGCCAAACTATATTTGTTTTTACTTGACAAAAACTTTGTTTTTTAGACTATTTTTCCTATACAACACAATAATTTTAGACATAATTTCCAAACAAATGAAAATGATTTTTTAAAAATCGAAAGAGGTTTTTGTCCAGACTAGAACCATTTAAAACAACCTCTCTTGGTTTTATAACATTAATCACGATTTTGGAGGTTTAAAGGGATCACTGGACTATATTTTTCAGGAATTCGTGAGGGAAAAGCTCATGGATAGTTGTTGACTTGGCTGCCACCTCATCAAATTCGACTTGGTGATCCTTATCTCCAATCATGAATCCAACCAAAACATGATATTTAGATGCATATATGATTAGGAAGTTTTCTATATGCATGTATTTGATAAAGTACGCTATTAGTTTTAGATTTTGCAATTAAGTTTTGGTAGAAAAATGTTATAAGTTATGGCCTATTCTATAAATACAGTTTCTAAAAAAAGTGAGGGTTGGAACTTTTTAAAACATAGCCTTTTTATGTATTGTGTGATCATATTATAATAAGGTAGTCCATGTGATAATTTTGCAGAAATTCCTATGTCATGATTCCCTATCTGTGCTCCATTTTCTTTATGTTTCAGATATTTACATACTTGTTTTTCACATATATATCACACTGATTCCCTCCATTATCCTCCAACTTTTCTAAAAATTGTCAAAGGAATTATTAATATCTCGCCTTTGTGATGTTTTCTCCCTGAACCTATTATTATATAAAGCTGATTGGGTTAGACTCCATGTTGAATGGTGAAATTTTTCTATAGTCCAACCAACCTCAATTTTTCTTAAAAAAATATGGCCATAGGACTTATTGAAAAACTTCTACCACTATGACCTTGGGTAGCTTAGTTTTAGGGAGAGATCCCTCTCCAAGTTGAAGGGCCAAATTTCAACCTCAAAGCGGTTTGAGGTTACCTTAGAGTTTTCCCCGCAAACAAGGTTTTCTCTAAGTGATAAAAAATCCTTCTACAATCAACAACCTTATGTCCAAAGATGTAACAATTATACCAATAACCATAAAATAAATAAGTACTTATTGTTGGAAGGTTTATGAGTTTGTGCATGTAGGTACCTCTGTTTTTTGGATGATTGATTCATTCTCCGTTGGTGTGGCTCCTTGGGGTGGATGGATTTATTATTCCAGTGATGATATCCTCTTTGTATTGATTCCCTTTTGTCTTCATTGATTCTTTCTTAAAGCTTCTTTGCATAGCTATTTGGTTCCTCAATTCCCACGGGCCTGAAGTTTAACTTTCCCATGGAAGATTCCTATGTTCTTGAGTATATTTTAGGATGGAAAGATAGAATCTGATCTAGATTTCTTGTGCCTTCTACAAATTTTTCATTTAAACCTTTCTTGCTCTCCATTCTCTCAAGATCCGTTTTCAAAGAGACAACCTTTGCCTCGAGACTCTGACAATTTTCTTCCCATTCATGGATCCAATCATGAATAACTTCTTCCTTTCGCTTAGCTTCTTCTAATTTGAATTTCAAGGACATAATTTCATCTTTGCATGTTTATGTGATTGTTTACTTCTGCACCTTGAATAACTCTTGTTTTAAATGATTGTTCTCTTCTTCTAGTCTCTCACATGTTCCTTGTTTTTCTTATAGTATAAGAGCTAAACTATATTTTCTTTTAATGGCTTCTTTAAGTTTTTTTTTTTGATAAAAAAACTCTTCATTGTCTGTACTTTCTTCAACACACTGCAGTTGTTCTTTTAGTTGAATTTTCTTTTTCCTGACCTTCTTTAACTCATCAAGAGAAATGATGAGTTCCCCTTCAAGGTCCACTACTCCTACTTCTTCTTCCTCTTTAGAATCAATAATATTTTTTTTCTTGGAGTCTACTCCAAATTCCATAAGTAAGTATTTTTTTGAATAATCTTCTGAAGAGTTTTCACTGTCTGACTCTAGTGCTGAACTATCTCGTTTTGAGTAGAGCCCCCTTTTCTTATAGAATTTATTCTTATGATATTTTTGAGATTTGTTTTAAAATTTTGATCATATTCCTTTTCAGTTCTTTATTTTTAAGGGCACTTGGATGAGAAATGTCTAACTCTCCCATAGTCAAAGCATTTACAGGGAAAATTCCCTCTATATTTTCCTGAGCCAAACTTCAGTTTCCTGGAAAATTGAGCCAACTCCTAATTAGATTCACAGTTGGAGCGTCTTGATGATATTTGTGCTCCTTGGCCTTCTTGGACACTTTCAACACATCTTCCTTGGGTTCAAACATCTGTCTTCCTACTCTCATCTCATAGGCTATGAGAGTACCAAGAAACTGGTCCATCTTGAGATCCTTTAAATTAGCCATTTCTTCAATAGCGGAGACTTTGGCATTAAATCTCATGGGTAGGGGTCTCAATACTTTTTGAACAATCATATATTCCTTGAATTCTTCACTAATTCCTCTAATCATATTGGTTACTTCATCAACTTTGAGGAAGTATTCTGCTATGCTTTCTTCTTCACTCATTTTTAAAATTTCAAACCTCATTATGAAAGTTTGAAGTTTGGCCTGCTTGACTTTTTCATCTCCTTCATGACTCGGATTAAGCTTCACCCACACTTCCTTGGCATACTTACAATGCATAACATTTACGAGTTCAGATTGACTAAGGCCAAAGAGAATGAAATTCTTGGCTTTCACATTACTTCCATACAATTTTTTACCATCTGCATCAGTGGGAGGGACATCAGGTACATCCTAATATACTAGTACAAAGCTCCAAACTTCTACGCCTAGGGTCATAAGATAGGCTTCCATCCAAAGTTTCCAGAAGGAATAGTTTGTCCCATCAAAGACTGGTATTTTTTATTGAGTAAGCATCTTGTCTCTCTTGCCTAGACACAATTCCTTATGGATCTACCTTCCAGTGGTTAGAATATTCCCGAGGGAACTTGGCTCTGATACTAATTGTTGGAATAAGGAATTACTGAGAGGGGGGGGATTAGTATTAGTGAGGTTCTTAAAATGTTTTATGAATATGTCTTTAGTTATTTCCTCTACCGTATACTACTTATGGGAGAATTCATACATAACACAAATGAGCAGCAATATGAGACATTCATATGTACATATAATCCATCACATGAGCAACATACACATATTGACACCAATATTTTCACGTGGAAACCCAAAGGGAAAACAAAACCACCAATACGTTTGTTTTTATGATGTAAATTAAGAACCTACTTAATTACATCAGTTTGTTTGTCAGCACCCACTCACAGGAGGCACCAGACCCCTTAGGATAGCAAGCACCTACTTGCCAAGAGGCACCCAAATTTTATAAATTTAGGCCACCACTTGCTCTAGACACTGTTCTACCTTTAATACAATTTTCAAACTGAAAACAGAGGCAAATACAAATAAAGAAAAACACAAATCTAGTTTATTGCAAAATCAACTATTGCTCTCAGTCCTCTACTGTTCCATAGGCTCTCTCGGCCTCACACAACAACACTCTATCCTCTGCACTCTGCCTTCTATTCCATAGGCTCTTTGCAACACTCTTCTTTAGTTCAACACTTGGGCTAGTTTCTCAGCTCTCACACACTCTGTTGTTCACACTTCAACACATACAACACTACTCCCTTCCCCCACTTTGCTCAATGACAACCACTGCTTTTGATCCTATGATGCACTTTGCACAATGCTGCCTCTCCTTCCTATTTCCACACTGCGTGAGTGTACCTCTGTATGACACCTCCATACTATTGTTATGTATGCATCTTGAGTTGTATCATTGCATTAAACATGAGGATGGGTTCCTGAGCACTTCACCAACCCACTGTGTGATCCTCCATGCTAAGAATTTAATCTCAGTCCACCTACACACTCCAATGATACTCCCTATGCTTGTTAAAGGCTCACAAATCTTGACTGTATCACAACGTGGATTCTCTATTTCTTATTTAAGTTTATAATGCATGCACGAGAGATCAAAGATGGATTTATTCCAACATCGAAACAACCCAATAGTTATTTCCCTAAGAATTGTGGCCGTCATTGCCTTGACCAAGCGATTTATACAATTTCCATTAACTTCATCAACTAACTTCTATACACATATTTACTCAACATCTGCTAACCCATTCATACTTTAACACTCTGTACAGTTGTATCAAATCCATAACTAATTGTAACTTATATTAAAAGAATGTTATGAAATCACACAATTTCGATGCCTTTTTCCCCTTAGTTCTTAGCCCCTTATCGTTTTCTTTCTCATATGATCACTGCCTGAAACTGCCAGCTTAGCTCTTAGGTGTTACAATATTGGAGCCCTCAAATATCGTAATCTTTATTCAAGTGATGTTACGAGGTTGCGAGGTTCCGAGCTCCATTCACTTAGCCCTTTCCTGTTTTTTCTCCATGAGATTGGGTGTTGTGACCGACGACTTAGATTTTAGGTGTTAATGCCTTCAGATCTTGCTGGGAGCCTATATCCATTTGTATTTTCTCTTTCTCCCTTGTTTGTTTTGGGTTTCCTTGACCAAGCGCCAACACTTTGGAGCACTTACATATCAGATCTTTCTCATAATTCAATTAGAGGGGTCCCAAAATTCCAACCTCCGAAATACTCTCCACGTGGCATCACATAACACTTAGGTTCTTATGCCTGCTCTGTGCCCTTAGTCCTTTAGATTTCCTATGACCATGTTCCAATCCACATTAGAGCCCCCTTATCAGATCAAAACATTTCTATAAAGTAATTAGACAGGAGTTATGAAAACTCCAACCCTCGATATGTTGACCTTCGAGATGACGGCATGCTGTCATCATCACTGTATGTGGCAACCCCTTAGTGGTGACATGTCACTAAGATTTTCCCCATTAGGCCATTGAAAATGCTAAATTTGACTGCCACATGTTCATCATATAGTCACTCATGCTGACGTCATTTTCTTCATCAGGTCAGGAGGGGCCAATCAACTACTACCATGCGTCTATTAGAGGAGAGAGAAAGGATCTTCTTGGTCCTTGGTTTTTCATCAAATTCATTTTTAATTCCTCTCCTTTACAGACCTTGACGTTTCCAAGAAAATGTAATTTATAAGGACATACGAGGTTCTGAGGTTCTGATGGCCCTATGCTTTGAGGTTTCAATATTCCTCTCTATGCCATCTGCTCTGGCCTCCAATATTGTGACTTGCTCTGATTTCTCAGGTTTCAAAATATCTAGGCTCTCAAGGCTCCAAAGCTCTGAAAATTAGGTCCGATATTCAGATGCTCCTTTCAGTTTTATTTTAAATAGACTTCTAAGGTCTGGATGGTTCCCTGCTTCAGATATTCGGCCTTCCGAAATTAAGCTACCGATATTTGACCTTATTCAAAGGACTCCAAGCTCCTTTACTTTGGATATCAATAGATTTTGATCCATGAGGCCATTTTAGTCTTCCACACACTGTTGGAAATCTCTTTCAGAGCACTTTCCAATGGAGAAGGTCTGATGTAGGCTTGAGCCCATCTGCTACTTGAGGAATGGATTTTATCTCTTTGCCTCAAAGCTAGTCCGGTTAACATCAATGCCAACATACCAAGTGCCACAATCCATCTAGAAAATGCCATCTATATAAAAATTGGAAATCTTGTAAAACATTTTATGATAAATTGTGCAACAGGTTCACCAGGATTCCTTTTTAAATCTTCAAATTCTGTCAAATAATAAACATGACCTTTTTTTATTCCCCATTGTTTTATGGAGATGGTTGTTAATTCCACCCATGAATTTATATAATTTGGACGTAAAGGAATAAATATATAAACAAAAGTAAAGACATAAAGAAGTAACATAAATCGAAAAGCACTTATCTTTTAATGAGAAGAGATCAGTTCCCTATGAACCAACCTTCAAGAGTCGTGACTATCCATTGTCCACATAACACTTGTTGCCTTCAATATATATTCATCAACTTCATCAATAACCAAGGCCAAATTGAGACTATCCCATTTAGGGTCTACATCAAATCTGTCATAAGTGCTAGAAAATCTTCACATTAATCATGCTAGGATTTCTAGATTGCATATCTCAAGTCATTGCCATAAACTAGGGTTTCTGTCAAGCCCTAACCTCATAATATCTATCAAACCCTAAAACACAAATTTCCTAGGGTTTCCTTCAAACCCTTGCATTCTTTTAGGTCTCTCCATCTTCTTTTGTATCCTTCAAAGTTTTCTTCATAAGGGTGATCTTCAATGACGTTTCTTTAGCCCAACTCCGATACCATGTTAATTTTTATTAGGGATATATTGTTCTTTGCTTTGATAATTGAATTTCTTCATTTGCTCATTAAATTCACCCCATAACATCATAACATTATTCAGATTTACATCATTATTTAGTAGCATATGCAATTATATAGAAAGAATAAAATCATCATCATCAATGCAATGGGACATAAAGGAACAATAGAAGAAAAGAATTTACACATAGAGACACCGAGATTGCTCAGAGGCTAGGGAAAAACCCACTATGGGGAAAACCCTTACAAATTATTCTTCTTATTAGATTTTCATTGAATGATCCATCAAAAGAGAGTACAATGATCCATTCCTTGAACCATAAACCTATCCAACAAAATCAATGAAACAATATCCATGAAATGAACCCAACAATGATCATAATCAAAATCATGATTCAGAAGCCTATGATGAACTGTCACTGTCTATGGTCAACGAGCAAAAATTTCAGTCATCTGAAAAAATTCAATTTTAGGTTCCGGTCGTAGGAAGGAAGAGGTGTGAAAGTGATTGAGAGCTTCTAGTTGCTTCCTTGAGCATGCAAGCCAGCTATTGCAATCAAGATTTTCTTTTGGTAACCCTACGACTGTGACTCAAAACCCTAGAAACATGTGCGAGCTTCGGACCCTGTAATTTCTCCTTCGTGCGAACCAATTCTTCGTGGACATGCCTCAGACCAGTGTGAGCCAAAACCAAGAAAGAGAATAAAATAATGTCTCATGATCATGTCCAAATGAGGTTGATGTCACTTATATTTATAGCCTTCCAACGGTGTCCAAATTGCTTTGAGGTTGACCTGATTAAATATGCATATGTGATATTTTAATTCAAAGTTACACTTTTCTTGTCAAAATTAAGCACTTCAAAAGTCAAAATTGGTCCTCTCGAAAATAGGAATCTCGTCCCATGGTTGGAATTTGTCATTGAGCTGCCAAATTAACAATTCCTTGGATACTTAGTCAAAATTAAAGGCTACAAATGCTTCAATAAGAGAACAAAAGGGTTGAATATTGCATTGACATTGTAGTGGAGGAGATACTACCACGATCAAAGCCATCCAAAGGCAATGAGAACTCAGATGAAGAAGGAGGTCCAACCACTAGATGCTCTGATCAAGAAGAAGTAAAGGAAAATGATTAATATGAAGAAAAAGTTACAACATAAAGGCCCAAAACCCTTTCAAGATATGTATAGAAACAACACGCTGAAAGTCAAATTATTGGTGATGATAAACTTGGTGTTCAAACTAGAAGAACGTTTGTTGGTAGTCCAACTGTGAAAACCTTGCTCTGCTGTCTCACATTGAGCCTAAGAATCTCAATCAGACAACTGAAGATATGTCATGGGTGAAGCAATGAATGAAGAACTATATCAAATTGAGAAGAATGATACTTGGGAGCCTTTTCCAAGACCTAAAGAGAATTTTTTTATAGGTGCCAAATGGGTCTTCAAAAATAAGCAAAAACGAGCAAGGAAAAGTAATAAGGAACAAGGCTCGTATATTCTACAAAGGGTATGCTAAAATAGAAGGGATAGCTTTTGAAGAAACCTTTGCACCTATAGCAAGATTAGAAACCATCAAAATGTTTCTTGATTTTTCTAGTCACAAGAACATCAAGATATACCAGATGGATGTGAAATCAAATTTTCTCAATGGTGACATGGAAGAAGTATATATATATATATAACAACCAAAAGGTTTTAGGCTCTCAGAGAATTAATATTATGTCTATAAACTAAAAAAGGCACTATATGGGCTAAATCAAGACCCTAGAGCTTGGTATGCCAGATTAGACAAGTACCTTCAGCAACAAGGTTTCAAGAGAGGCACTGCTAACAACAATCTGTATATAAAATCTAAAGTTAATCACTTTTTGATTGTTGTGGTTTATGTAGATGATACAATCTTTGGCGACGACTTGGAACAAATGGGACACCAATTTTCTAAATCTATGCATAAATAATTTGAGATGTCTATGATGTTGAAAAATGTGTGACTAGGTTCGGTCTTCATAAATATGAAATGTACTTTCGATTTTTGTAAATTTTAAAATGAAAGAAAATTATTATTATTATTGGAGCATGGGTTTCATGTTCAAGGTGACGCCGGGCCCGGAGACGTAGCCCACATTGGGTGAAATCCATTATCAAACGTGTCGTGTTCATGATTTGCTGATCATTGTTATGTCTCCTCTTGTTTAAGCATGCACATGTGGTTATTTTATGCTCTTTAAATAAAATTATAACAACATCATAGAAGTAAAAGATCTTGGATAATCCTGATAGCTGAAGGATCTCAGATCAAGTTTTGTATCAAAGCAGTCTTCTCGTTAATGTGAATTGCAAGTGTGAACAATTAAATGTGCAACAATGGAGGATGACAAAGAAATGTATGAGGTCTTCCTAAGGATGTCCAACATGGTGGACATAATGTATGAAGCTAATGAGGAACGAGAGAAAGAAAGAGTAGAGAATGATACTCCGTCAATACCTTCGAGTGTACATTCATCGCCTTCATCGTCTTCTTATCATTCGAATGAGGAGATAATACAGAGCCTTTAAGCAGATGATGCTGAATTGAAGGCGCTTCTACAAGAAGAGAAAGAGGAGAAGCATCAATTGCAACTTCTGTTGCGAGCCATGGAAGAGGCCCTGGAAGAATTGAAGTGCAACAATTAGAGTCTTCAAGTAGAGCATGTTGAATTAAGGAGGCTTATACAAGAAGAGAAAGAGGAAAAGCAAATACTTTAGCTTCAGCTACAAGCCACAACAGATGCCCTGGATAATTTGAAGAACAACGAAGGATTATAGAAGCCCTCATCACCTATTTCAGAATCAACAGTTGAGGTAAAAAATGTTGGTTTTTCTTCAGATTCATCTTCACATGATGTTATTTCTGTTGGAAATGTGAAGATACCAATTATAGGAACTGGCATGAGGCTTCGTACCAGGATGGGGTACAAAGGATGAGGATTTGGTGTTATTGGCCAAGGCACTACTCAACCATTGGAAGTTGTGCAAAGACCTTGATTCGTAGGTTTGGGATACACTGAATTGTTGATTTTTGATAGCATCAGATGTACTCTAGCTCCAAAAGTTTGTGGAGGGGCTAAAACACATGATATCTCCAGAACCCAGAAATCGTTTGGAGACATTCCACCCGAATGAGGAGTTATTAAAATAATTAATATTTTTAATGAGTTCCTAAGTCTAAAGTTCGGAAAATAAAAATATTAATGTCTATTAATAAAAATATGGGTGAGAAGGTTCTAAGTGACGAGGATCAAGCCTATTTTAATCTTAGCAGTTGATTAGATATTAGATGATGACCGTTGATTCGTCAACATGAAAAGTATAAGAGGAGGCTTGAGGGTCAATTGGAGATACACCAAGAGATCAAAGAGTTCGAATTTTCTGGGGTGTGGTTTGCTGAGAAAGTTGAGCTAAGTGATCTGAGTTGCAGTGAGAGGGACAGTTCAGCAGAGGGACTTCATTCCAAGGTCGAGGATACACAACAGAGAGGTAGAGCAATAATGTGAGAGACAACACAGCTCTAGAGAGGGTGATGCATAAGCTAGTGGGGTTGACGCAAAAGCTAGTGGGGCTGATGCAAAGGCTAGAGGGGCTAACGTAGTTCCCTAGAGGTATTGTTGGGGTTTTCTTTGGGGAAGAGAGCGCAACAGTTCAACATATTGACTTCTGAGAAAGGGAGGCTCACTGAGAGGGTCACACAACTCCTAGAGGAGGTGACGCAATTCCAACACATAGCTTGGAGTAGCCATCGCTGCCCAACATTGGGAACAACAATTGTCATTTGTGGGGTTTGATTATCTAGTTGTTGGAATTTTCAAAACACATGTCTTTAGATAGAGGTACTTCTGCCAAGTTTATTCTCTGTTGGGTGAGCCAGCTTTGGCACCCTAGTTGTATTAAAAAATCTGCTTAATAATACAAATCCTCTATATGTTGCACTGGTTTTTTCCGAATTGGGATTTTCCAGGGACGTTTGTCTAAAAATAATGGCTTCCCTTGTGTGATTGTCTCAGTTTATTTCAGTTCATGAATGTATGTGTAGGATGCAATAGTGTTTTTCATCATTGTTTAAGTAATTAAATAACTTGTTGAATGTAAAGAACAAGTAGGATATGATAAACCAATGATTGTAGTACGATTTTTGATGTGTAGATTCAAAAATTCTCACATGGTTTTAGAGCATTGCAAATCATAGGAGACTGAAGACACCAGTCGAGAAGATCCAGAGAATTTGCTACAAGAGTGACGCAGAGGCTCACGCAGTGCATAAGTCAACATTTTGAGCCTACAGAGGGTGACTCAGAGCAGGAGAGGAGCCCATGCAGTGACTGTGTCAGCTCTATGGACCAGCGTAGAGCCTGAGAGGCTTAATTCTGTCAGTTGACGGGGTTGAAAAAGCAGTGCAGATTCGATCAGAGGAGATCGTGGGACTCTCTTTTTGTTGGTGCAGAACAATGTCTGTGGAGACAAAGCTGAGGTAGAGGGAGTGACTGCCTTGAAAAATTTCTAGCCAAAGAAATCTAAATCCGGGTTGCAGTAGCAAAGGAGGATTGGAGAGGAAGTGATTCAACAGTTGGTAGGAGGATTTCCGTGAAGGAAATCAGGACTTAGAGGGAGCTAGAGGAGCTTGTTCCTTAGAGGATTTATACCGCCAAAGAAATCCAAATCCAAGTCTTGCTAGATTGACAACAGGAGAGGGAGAAGAGAACCAATCCTATTTTTTAGCAGAGATGGCAATGAATGGGTTGAGGGATCAGGACAGATTGGATGGGGCATCCAATTTTGTCATATGGAAGGCCAGGATCCTGGAAATCTTAGACAAACATCGCATCAAGGATAATGCCTTGGAGGTAGTTGTTGAACCGGTCAACGTTGATCTGTTGAAGAAGCACGAGGAGGCCTAGGCTAAGGCCAAGTGCATGATCCTAGATGGGGTCAAAGATCATGTAGTACCACACATTGCTGAGAAGAACACAACAAGGGAGATGTGGGAGGTGCTGACTACCTTATATCAGGTATCTTTCATCCAACGGAAGATGCTATTAGAAAATCAACTGAGACAGTACCAGATGCATAAGGGAGAAGAGATCGATCCCTTCCTTCTCAGGTTGCAAGGGATTCACGACCAGTTGACTTTTGTGGGGTATGTTACATAGTAAAATGTCACTGCCATCATGTCAATCTCCCTACTGTGCCATAAAACCACATTCACCTCACTTATGCTCTCTGAAATGGCTAAAAACCCTCTTTGCCTAAGTTAATTGAATCATCGCGTCTGTTCATTAAATAACCGCGCTGACTAGCGGAGGATAATGTAACTGCTGCGCTACCAGCGCGGAAGCACACGTGTTTTCCATGCTGGTCCAATTTCACGGACAGCGCGCCCTCCGCTTGTATCATTGAGCGCTGACCAGACCTCTTCTATAATTGATCTGCGATGCTAGCGCGCCAGCCCAGTTTTTCACCCGCGCTGATCCTATTTAGGCGAATTTGTTCTAACAGACAACCTTCCAGATGACTCCAGACTTTGCTGTTAGCATTGTTGAGGTCACCATCCTTTCTCTGGCATGTTTGTTCGACTGATCATCCACTTATCTTGGAGGAAAGCTCATCCTTTACCTATTCATGGAGACTCCTTCTCCTTTATAAGCCTCCTCCATTGCCCATGAGCAGCTAGTTTGGAACATATAGACTTTGATTGAGGAATTCTTAGTGCATTAGTGCTTCTCTTTGTAGGCATTTGGTGTGTTGTGTGAGGATTGCTTTGAGCTTGAGGAAGGTCATGAGCTTGTTGCCTTGTATGTGAGAGAGATACCTGTTTGACTTGGGAGATTTGCTTCAAAGGTGAATGCTTGGAAGACATGCTGGCTGGACCCTCTAGAGAAGGACTCAGCGTCAGGACTTCGGTTGTACCTTACTCTACTTTCTGTTAATAAAGACAGATGACTACTCTTATGGTTCCATTTCCATTTGTCCTATGAATGATTAATGTAAATTGTATCCTTCCTGACTGATACATAGTTGTTTTAGTAGATTTTACGCCTTGTTTGCTCTCTCTTTGCTTGTGCAGGTGTCCGTCCGCGAGGATAGCGGAGAACTGTGATCGGCTGGAGCGAAGGAGCGAGAGGATCATCTCTTCGACAAACATAGCGTTGGAATCCAAGTAGGTTTCTTTTACCCACTTGTTAAAACTAAGAACCTGCAGTGTAGCATTGTTCGATTGTTGCTAGACCCCTTTGGGCTAGTAGGGATCGCCTCTATCCGTAGAGGGGATTTACCTCTCCAACAATTTGGCGACTCCGCTGGGGAACTTGCCTGTCTCTTTGTATTTCACCCTTGTTTTTGATTTGATTATTGCCTCTTTGTCAAAGTTTGGGGATTGATTTGTTGTGGGTTTGTTTCCTGGTTCATCCTGGGAACTGCTTTAATTGTCTTGAAAGCCTGTTCTCTTAGTTTGGGGGTTTTTGGTTCGATTTTATTTGTTTTTTAGCTTCAGCGCGTTTTATTTTAAAACAGCTGCGCTGACATCGCACAGTGTCTTCTTTATCGTTTCTGCCATCGCGTGTATACATTTAACAGTCGCGCTGACCTTGTTTCGGGCCAGCACCCTTTATCCGTGTCCTTCCGCGCCGACAACGCAAAGTTGCTACAGACCTTTTTCTGTCATCGCTTTGTTGCTGAGGGGTCACCCGCGCTGATCCTGTAAAACTCTTTTTTGTCCAAATTGACCTCCTGAACCTCTTGGTTTGGCTGTCCCCTGCTTTTTCCACTTGGCTTTTGGCTCGTTTATTTTGTTCAAGCTGTAACTCGCTTGCTTGCGAGGCCTCGTTCCACGAGGGTTCGCTTATTGCTTGTTTTCAGTTTTTGCAAAGCCTTCCTTTTTGCTTTCATTGCTTGGTTTGCATTTTGTCTTGACTTTTAAGATTACTGAAGTGTGTCGGATCGTCGTTTGTCTGGTTGTGGGCTCTCATCCTCCGGGTGTTCGCTTTTCTCCATAGATTTCACACTCAAACCCTAGGGCATCTAGTGGTCGTGTGTGTCTAGCCTCCCATTCGGGATCTTGTGTTCTTGGTTGACCAGCCAACTTCGTTTTTGTTTTCGCGTTTGTTTGGTGATTGTTGAAAGTGATTGATTGTGTTCCAAGCAGTTTGCTTTCCTCCTTTGAATTCCTCAGTGTCTTGTTGAGCTTAGATTACATAGCTCATAAGCCTTTGTTTTCCTTTGATTTGGGAAACTGGTTTTTCAGTGACTTGGGAATTGTCTTGTGTGTGCATTGAGTGATTTTAGTCTTTCACTTAGTGTCGCTATCTCTCTAATTCATTTTAAAAGCACTTTTATGTCATTGAAAAGTAAAGCAAACTAGTGTCTTTTGCATTTAATAGTTGAAAGGAAAAGAGCATTTCGTTATTTTGTGCTTTCAAAAGAAAAGTTTCATTTCCTTGTTGTTAGTTGCATTAGGTTGCATGATTGCTTGAATTCGTTTTGTTTGTTTGAAAGATTCTCAACTCTTTTTAACTAGAATTCATCAAACAAAATGATGATCTTTGGCATGTAGTTGCATTTAGGAGTTTTTGAGAGATCATACGGTAGGACCTGAAACTAAAACCTAATTCAAGATCAACCGTAAAATAAACCAAATTTATCTAAAAACGCATTGGAACTTAACGTGAATATCTAGAGGTCTAG